>JAHDVE020007739.1:0-17655 GCA_022606495.2 Halesus radiatus
TTTTATTTCTCGATGCTGAGGGTGAGGGCTGACAAATTGACTCGCGATAAGATCTCGGATCCTGAACGCTATCAATCATCTATGAAAGTTTGGTGACAGCCCTATAATACTCTATTATTATTTATCATATTACAACAAAGTGGTAAATCGTACTACTGTACGTGTATGGCATTCATTTTTTGTTATAAATTAATAAGAATAACTCTGTTTGAACCACTGTTTTAATATATAAATATCTACATGTTTCAGAAGAATAGTTCCCCTCATCAGGATAAGCAATATATTAAAAATAATAAGTACAGATAAATAATGATCAAATAGAACAAATTACAAACATAAACAAAAATTTAAAAAATAAGTCATGAATTAAAAATGTTAAAATAATTGATAAAATTAAAAAAATATATATTATGAAATTTAAAATAAAATATTTATATTGGAAATTGAAAAAAATAAGTTATTTTCATTATTAATATAAATAAAATAACAAGGCAAAAAAAAAAAGTTCACTATAAAAATTTATATTATTAATGTTATAAATACAGTAATTAATATGAAAACAAATTTAAGAGGTAACTACTATTTTTTTTTTAATATTGACATTATTTAAATGGCTATTAATACTTTATTTTTTAATTTCTAAAATACCAAATTTATCTGATTGTAAACCAGTTGCATTGTATCATATTTTAATAACAATTTATTTTACATTGCTGTATCATAATTGCTAGAAACTAGCATGACTTGCATGCTCAGATGCACATATTAGGGTAAGTGCACTTTTGTATTAAAGCAGGAAATGTTTTTGCGGTTAGAAAATGTAATTTTATATTCAATATGTCATTTCAGTAAAAAAAATATCACATTAAGCAGCACTAGAATCTCGAAACAAGGTTTTACTTAATTATACGATGAATAGTTATTTTGTATAAACCACTATTCAATAAATAAATATCAACGTCTTTCGAAACCAATAAGTTCCCTCGTGATGATACAAATTATACTAAAATGGCATAAGCTTAGACAAATTATAAAAACGTACAAAAATTAAGAATGAGTGACGAGATAAGGTAAATAATTCAGATTTAATGTAAAAATAATAAACAAAATATAAATTTAGACTAAATCAAGGAACAACCAAGTATTTTCTACAAATTTTAGGTATTAATGTGTAAATAAATTTAAGAGATTTTATAATACAATAATTAGTGTTTCATAATAATTTTCTTCAATACATGTAAAATTACTTTGCGGCGTCATTTTTAATAAAATGAATAAGAAATATACTAATAAATTAATCAACTTAGTAATAATTAATAAATAAATAAATAAAAAAATACTCTGTGTTCACAACTTTCTTAATATACATAGATATCAACATGTTTCAAAAGAGATGCTTTCTACATCAGGAATATATAGAATACAAACAATTTTTTTTAATTCATTTATTAATGACCCCACAAAGTGAATAGCAATCTTTTGAAGAAATTTATTGTTTAAATTACTATTTAACATATAAATATCAACATGTTTCATATGACAGAAGCTTGACTTCAGACAGAGGTCAATATTTATATATTAAATAGTAGTTTATGAAAACATTTCTTATTCAATTAATATTTTTTTCCATTTCTTAATTATTTACCTAATCTCATCACTTATTGTTCATTTTCGTCTATTTTTATAATTTGTCCATGCTCGAATCTATACGTATTTTTTGATAAAAAAAAACCTTTTTAACTATCTTCCATTTGTTTGTTTCAGACCGGATTGGTTTCACTCTATCACAGGCATATTCAGATGGGTACAATTATAACCAAATCTATGGTCCTCTGATCTAGAGTCCCATTGCTCTTTCTGCGGGACTCACTAGCAATGGGACTCACTCCTGACAATAATGCTATATATACCATAGATTTAGATTAAATTGTACCAGTCTCAAGATGACCGCGATAGTGTGAAACCGGTTTGATCTGAAATAAACAAGTGAAATATAGTTACAGAGGTTTTTTTAATTTAAAAAAAATCACATTACAATGGAATTCCAAAATTATTATTTTTTTAGTATACTTTGTACCCTAACGATGGGTCTGTTTTTTTCGAAACATGTTGATATTTATTAATTAAATAGTGGTCTACAAAAAATACGCCTCATGCATTTAATTGAAAATGATGGCAGAAAGTGATTTATCTTTATAATAAATGAATTAAACATTACTTTGATTTTTCTTTAATTGAAGTATAGTTTTACTCATTTTAATTGTAATACCAATACGATGAGAATACATTCACTCATTTTTTTACCATTATGATACTATTCTTATAATGTGGTATAATTGGTATTGCATTATCAACCCACTCTAAAAATAAGACGAAATAAAACCACAGAAAATTTCTTGCTTCAGGGTTTTGCGCATTCATTTTATAATAACTCTTCATTAAGGTTAAACATGCTTTCTTGTTTAACCAGTTTAGCTGGATTCCAATTTGACGCTACCTTTATCCTGTGTTCCAACACTTACCTTTTGAGTTCTAACTCCGCCCGACTTTGCGTGAGTTACCCACTAGAATCAGGTGTTCAAGAGCCAAGAAGAAGGAGTGAGAATCCCTCTCCACGCGGAGGCTGCCATAGACAAGACACGGCAGTGAGCGTAAATAAATAAACAGGAACTTTTAAACTAATTATTTCCCGCGCTTAAGTGTTGCCAACAGTGGCAGCTGCGCCCAGAGTAATGTGGCGCGAATCCATTAAAATAAAAGTGACGCGAATGAGGAAGCTACCTGTTGTAATCAAATGAATGCGGGAAGACGGCGAAGGTTTCGGAAAATACGCTAGCTTTTAACACAGTGCGGTAAAAGGTGTGATGATTTGTAAACTTGTAAATAAAAGGCATGTGAAACAAACGAGTCGCTTAAAAGATATGGCGATTATTGATGCATACCCTACTCAACAAGTCAAGTTTTAAAGGAGGTTTTTTTATAAAAGGGGGTTGATTTTTCTAAATAGTCACTACCTGTAAAACCTTAAATTTTATGACTGTGAATAAGATATTTTCTAGTATTTGCCTAATTTAAATGTATTTTTTTGTATAATTTTTTTCTTTTATCACCTTATTAAATGGGTGTCACTATAAACCGAAATGTAAAATAGGAAGGTCTCTTCATTTTTGTAACAGACTTTTTTGACACTGGCTGCATTGTTCTGAATTAAAGCGGCTCAGCCGTGCTTGATATTACGGAAACAAATGTATATTAATATTGTACTAAACTATCAAAATATTTTTTATCCGTTTACTGCGCTCTGATTAAAAGCAGTAATTTTGAAAAACGTACTTTTCAATTTTAAAACTAACATTTTTTTTTTAATCTGCTCTTTTAAAGTTTATAACGGTATTGTTTATAACCCAACTTGCTTATAATGACGAGTCAATCCAGTTCCATATTTAACTCCTATACAAATTTTATTTGACATTGTTGTCTCTGTACCCACCCCTCACACAAATGAGAAAATAAAACGATTGAATTGGATTGAACATGGATACAATGACGCGTAGAATTTTGCAAGATGGCCATGGAAGAAGGCAACGATGGAACACAGAATCTAACTAAACGATGGGCAAGCACATAAATCACAGTAAGGAAAGATTTGATTTAAGGTACCTACATAAATCCTTCGACCGATCCCAAAAAGAGACTGGTGTCAGGTAGGTTTTGATAGACGTTTGTTGTGTCCTATACTATTTAATTTTGTCATATTTATTATATCACAGCATGAGTAAAACGTTTTATTTTATTCCAATTCAATCGTTAAATAATCAAAATAACAGCTATTTTAAATTGATCTGTGGGGATTACCATAAAATATTAAAATATTTATAACAATAAAAAATAAAAAGAACAAACAAATATCTGTTATTGTCAGCATATTTGAGCTTATTTAACTAGTTGAAGAATTAATTTATTTATCGAAAAAAAAATATCAGTGATTGAAACTCTAAATTAAAACGAATTTTTTTTATTTATTTTTATTTAATGTAAATCAAAATGAATATGTTATCAAGTTCTGTAGGTTATTTTAGTTTTTTTTTTATTATTGTTACAGCTGTTTCGGCATGCCATGTTTCAATGCCATTTTAAAACTGTTCTTAAGCCACGTTGAGCCTCTCAATTCCTATTTTTATGGTGCCTGAAATGATTTATTACCGCTAAAGTCGATTTGATGTCATCGTACGATCTAATACTACATTTAATAATCATATTTTAAAATTATTTGTACTATATTATTAAGCTCGTATTTAACTGTGATATGCAATTATTTTTTATGATATATTTATACAGTTGATATTAAATAAATAAATAAATTTAAAGAGAAAATAACTGTGATAATGGTTTCTCTATTCTACAGTAGAATTTTTTTTCCCTGCGTTGAATGGCAATTTTCTCTTAATTGTTTTATTTTGACGTGAACGATATTGACTTATTTAAATGTGTTATATTGTTTAGGTCTCGTGAACATACTGAGAAGTGGGAAGTAAGAAAATAATTTTCCTTAATTTATTCATTCATGTTACATTGGGATTGGTCGTTCGTTTATTGATTTACGTAATAATATCGTAATTGAATTTGATTTACATTAAATAAATTTAAAAAAAAATTGTGTTCTACGAATTAAACACGATAAGCATCTTATTATCATGGGGATTTCATTTACGAATAGTATTTTTTTTTTAAATTTTGCATCTGGGCTATTAATGTATGTATCGATGAATTATCACCAGGTGTCACACCCCTCGTTCCCCTTATGATGTCCTATTCCCCTATCCCTAAATGACACTCCTCTGCTCCCGAGGGGATTTTCGTCACTCTGTAGCATGCATCATAATTTAAGATATACATATTACAGATGTGGGTTGCAGTGTGTCTAGAGTATCCAGGGACTAGACATTTACTAGAGAGTAGTCAGTATGTCGCACTATTACATATTATTAAGTTTTATTCTCAATTGCTCCGTCTTTCGAAAATGTGAATGAAAGCGTATTTCTATAGTGTCGATGGTAGAGTTTAGGCCAATATTGTTGAACGTGTAAATAGCGCGGGTTATTTGTTTTGTTTTGTAACTATTCGTGCAGGATAGCGCTGTATGGCAGTTAAGTCTCAAGGGCAGGAACATTTTTTTAATGTAACATCTCACAAGAGCGTCCTTATTTAATTCATTACTACCACACACTTAATTTAAAAAAATGCACATCATACTTTAATCTGTTATACTTTAAACGCTTACACTTTATACCTTAAACTTTTATATATCATTTGTAATTCATCATTACTCAACACTAAATTTAAAAAAAATGTATATCATACTTTAATCTTTTATTCTTTAAACTTTTCACTTTACACTTTAAACTTTTACATCTCTTATGTAATTAATTATTACTCTCCAATCAATAAAAAAAAAAGATTTTTTTTTAATTTACTTTATGGATTATTTTATAGTTTTTCACGTATGTGTATATTAATATGAACTAAACTTATCAATTTGACTGTCCTAAAACGGGATTTGTTCCTAGTTGGACAAAGCCCTCTTAAATATTTTTGTAAAATAACGTGTTTCAAATAAATATTATTATAATAATTATTTATACGGATCACATATGGGGGAACTATGTCGTCACCCGGTCGGGTAACGTTGTGAGGTGGGTTAAGGAGGGGCTGTAGGAATGGATTTGTAAATGCTGGCCTTGGAAAGGCCCGGATTAAATGTAGAAGGAATGACAGATTCCGGTAGGTCGTACATACGAGCTCACTTATATTTATTTTATTGCGTACACCACACATGTTATAGGATATACTAAGTATGATGGTTTTATGTAAATATTTTGTTAAAAAAAATAAAAAAATATATATATATATACGAGTCGGCGAAACGACCCGTTTTCATGAAGCAAACATCCACTGTGAACGGGTATTCCGCTCGTGTTCGTTGAGTTTTGCACACGTGCATCGGCGCGAAGGGGATTAACGCGGCAAGCTCCTTCAAAAATTGAAATATCTGTATAATAGACTCAGTATACCTACATTGCGCCTGTGCATTAGATATTGCAATCGGTATGTTAACAACGGATTGCCAATAAAACGAACTACCCTCCTTTGCACAGAATCAAGCATGTTTATGAAGTATTCGGGAGCTCCATCCCAGAAGTGTATTCCGAATTCAACTGTTGGACGTACTTGAGATTTGTTAGGGTTAACAGTTGTCTGGTTGGTTAACCGTTTTAAGAATTTGCTAGCCGTATATACAAGACGCCTGGTTTCTTGGAAGTCAGATTTACTCGGGCTTCTATGGAGCCCCGATACTTGAGCTGGTCGGAAATACTTACCTCAAGCACTTAAAATCAATCAGTGACAGCATATTAGCATAATCAATAGTAATATTATAAAAAATGCTAGTATCTATTTATGTAAAAGCACTATCCAATAGTGCAGAAATACGAACAACGGATTTTTTTTTAAAGTTACACCTTACCAGAATGCCCCTGTATGTACATAGCACATACAGGAGAACTATATCGCTACTAGGTTGGGCAACGTTGTGAGACGGGTTAAGGAGGGGCTGTAGGAAGAGATTTGTTCATGCTTAAATATAGGAGGAAAGACAGATGGAAGCGTCCTTCCTTAGCTCATTAATGGAAGTAAAAAGTATATTTTACCTCCATTTTAAATTAGGCGTTTCTCTCCGATTGTTGATTAATCTTTGTCGTTTAAGGTAATAAATATTGTGATCACTCATAATTAACATATTTATTGCTTAAACTGATCCAAAATACACATAATTCCCTCGTTTATTGCGTCTGAGAAGCGATCATTAAATGTCACTCAATAGTTCCCACCATGCAATGAGACGTAAAATATACTCAGGGAAAAATATTATAATTACATACGAGAAAAAGGCGTAGCCCACCACTGTGAAGAAATTGCCGAGTAAAGTACTGAAAGAAAGCATATCTCAAAAATGTGTTTGAAGTTGGACAGAATAAGTTTACTCCTCGCTTCCATTCTACGGTTAAATCTCTCGCTGCCCGCCATTGTTACATATACCAAATTATACGCTGACAGTTATTGTTGAATTATTTCTATGTTTTTATTTACTCCCACTCCTTTTAAATTTGGACGGGTAATGATTTATTATCGGTAAAACCGATTTAGTTGGAAAACAATTAAAATTCTGAATTCTGTGAAGTTAAATTAACAAACGATCGAATGATCCTAATATAACATTAATTAATAAATTAAGGAAAATTATATAGTCACCGCTTCTCAGTATGTTCACATTATCAAAACAATACAACACATTTAAATAAAAAAACTAAGAAATGATTGTCAGTTAAATACGAGCAAACACATTATAGATGTGAAAACCTCACAGAATTCAGAATTTTAATTGTTTTCGCTTAGGTTTTTTGCAAAATAAAAAACGAAATTGATAAAAAACGCTTATTTATTACAATGAACTTAATAGTTTATATTTTCTTACGGCTAATCAATAAAGAAATTGTTTCTTGTCACTGGAGGCTCCCATGTTTTCCGAAAATAGTCAACATGGGAGTGTAAGAAATGATCTTTTAAGCTCATCTTGTATCCTTGAGCTTAATTCGCTGCCAGCATGCATTGAACGGTAGTTTTGTAGTTAGGGTACTTAGTATTACCCAAAAACTTATGCAATACATTCTTCCTTTTCTCCCATTGTTTCCAAAAATAGGGGATGAGATAAAAGTTTTCTTATATCGAAGCCAATGAAAACTTCCTCTTTTAATTTTGCTTCAGGCAGTTTCAGGAACTTGGAACGCAGATATCTGAAATTATCCCATCTCTTGGCGTTTAACAAACTGCTTTATAAGCCCCAATTTAATATGAAGATGTGGTAATGATACTTTTTTTCAGGGGAAATCAATTTGGTATTGATGATGTTTTTGTCGCCGGGGGTTAAACTGTCTCGTGGCGGCCAGTCAGTTTTTATCCAGGGCAGCTGTCTCGCTCTGTATACCATAAATATAGAAAACAACAATATTTAATAAAACCCCCTGCTGATTCAACAACATGGTTAGTATTTTGAAATCTCCACAAACCATCTGTTGAAATTTGATTTTCTCAAGAATCGTAGCCAAGTCATTATAGTTTTCTCCCATAGGCGTAAGGGCGTACATCTCTATATAAAAATGAACGTTTTTCTGTCTGTCTGTCCTCGATTTTCTCTAAAATTACTTAATCGGCTTAACTGAAAATAGAATAGTATGTTTTTATAAGTGCCGAAAAGATTTAGAGAGTAGTTAGAATGAAATCCAATGTGTAGAACTGTTGCAATAACGTTTTAAAATTAGAAGGCAAAACATTGAAACCGCCATGTTGTATTGAGGTTAACCCATTATTATCCCACTCTGGTTAGCTTCAGATAACATATTCAAAAGAATAAGTTTTATTTCGGTAGAATATTTTCAAAGTGGAAAACACAAGTAAGTACCTACTTAAGAAGTTTATTATTTAAACATATTTTGAAAAATATAAATGTTTGAAATGAAACAAAATTTTCAAATAAATGTTTATTTCTTTATTCAGAGATAGTAATAATGATCAAGAGGCATTACTTTCGATGTCAAATTATTTATGGCACCCAAAGTATATCAAACGGGCCATATAGAGGCACATAAATAAGACGTAAACAAAATTGACGCAAGCTAACACTTGTACGAAACTGGATCCATAACAACATGTCAGTTGAATGACCTCTGAAACAAACAAATCAACAACAAGAAGTAAAATCCTGTGAAAATACCTCCGTACGGCCTATAAAAGTCCATACACGTGATACATTCGGATTCATTCCCGCTCACGGCTCGGACCAAGTGACACCCCAACTGTTAACGCTGCGTCACCGTGAAAATCAACCGGACCTGCTCTCATCAACACGCTATTCTACCCGGACCTGCTCTCATCAACACGCTATTTTACCCAGACCTGCTCTCACCAACAGGCGAAGGACTCTACTCTACCTGGACCTGCTCTCCTAGATAAATAATACTTCAACACATACCCTTCATTCTTGTACGGGCTCTACAAGTCTCGTACACAAACGAAAAGCAATAGTTTACAATTTAAAAATAAAATATGTCCATTAAATTTAATAATGTTATTATTAAGTTTGCCAATGTTTGAAAATGGCCTTACACGCCGAACAGCTGTCACAATAATAAAAACTAAAAATACGTGCAGAATGTAATAATAACGTTATTAAATTTGTATTACATTAAATTTTAAAAAAATGGATTTCAACGAATTAAACACAAAAAACAATTAATAAGAATTTCCAACGTTATAACATTTTTGCAAAAAAAAATCCGAGCAAGGCCGGGTACGCATCAGGTAGTTGTTTATAAATATATAAATTTGAAATTAAACGCATAATTATTTAAAGGACTTCATTTTCTGCTATACCTGCTCGCATCCATATTATTTTCTCTTTATATAATGCAACAGTCCTGTCTGCAAATAATACACTAATCTTGTGTACATCTTGGATGAGATTAACATATAACGAAAATATAATGTTACCACAAAGCATGCGGAAAATCATAATGAATTGATCAGATGGCTGCTTTCTTTTTTTTTGTTTATTAATGTAATGACTGATTATTTGCAAACACATGTCTGAACACTGATTTTATCAATAATTGGATCAGGTATTTTCGTAATTCAATTATTTGTATTCAAATTTAATCGTAGCACTAAATGCATTAACTTAATTAGTTTGAACAACCCTCTGAACATATGATTACATCTGCTATTAATACATACACGATACACATTTACGCTAATACACAATTATCCAATAATGTGTTAATCCTAATTGAAACAAGAAATAATTAATAGTAGTTCCACCTTCTTGAACTGTAAGTAACACTTCTTTGGAAATAAACACCTATTTTTTTAACAACTTCTTCGTTTCCTTTCAGTGAAAACAAAAACGATATTCAGTGGAAATTGTTTAGAGCGAGCTCCTTTATAAAAAGAACTCGTATGTAACACGCAAACAGCCCAAATAATTTATTTTACTTGCGTTTACAGAGATATCTGGAGTTTGGTTCACAAATATACCGAGTAACATTTGGTGTTCAGTTGAATACTTAAAAAATTTGAAATTGCTCATATAACAACAATTTTGTAAAAAAGGTTCACGAATGCATCGAATTATAGCTCAGTAAACCTATTTAAAAGAGTAATACCGTTGAAACATGTTAAGACTTTAAAATAATACATTTAAAGAAAACAATAAAGCATGATTATACGTACTTTCAATAAAATTGAAACATTTAAAAAAAAGCAATTTCAAAAAGCCCCTGTCTTGACACCGATGGAAGCGCCTTTGCTGACCATTGTTGAGAGGTTAGTAACCTTTTGTGACGTCACTATATTCCTGTATAAAACCTTAAATAATGAAATAGACTGTCCCGAATTCCTGTCTCAAATTAACCTTAACATACCGTACCGAATCGTACGCGCCAAATTAAACAATTTTACACATTAAATAACAAAACAAATACTGCAGCAAATTCATCAATTTCCCGAGTTCTCTAAACATTTAATAATATTTTTCCCAACCTAAATCTCGGTTTTTTTGACTCCCTACCGTAAGTTAAAAAAATGTTACTCGTAACATCGCATAATTAAAATTCTACAGTACATATCACTATTCAGATACATAGATACACACACACACATATATACCCACACACACATAGATATTCTCACACACACAGAAACACACATAGATATACTCACACACACAGAAACACACACATACACACAGTATACATATTTTTCATATGCCTTTTTATCTTTACCACGTATTATTCCCTATTAATCCCGCCCGGTAAAATGTATAGATGCTTGTAATAATTTTCTAAAACCTTTTAATTTGTTTCTAAAATAAATAAAATATAATAAATAAAATCCACTTTAAAATAGTATGGAGCTCTTTACACTTCAAATTGAGTTCATTTTCGGGAAACTTTAAAATATAACTTTCCATGCAAACGTTCTAATAAACTATCGACATTTCATTGATATGACAAACAACTGAAAATGTTGTTTTTTAAAAGAATATTTGATCGGTAGTCTAAAACTATCTAATACTGTCTATACATGCCCTTCAGATCTCTGGATTACAATCTCAGTACAATCATTTACGAAAAGACGGTAAAAGAATAATAACAACCCTGAATCACGACCTTCGTTAGTAATAAAATCCAATTTCGCAGAAGAAATTTAGCCTGGATATAATATAATGTAATGTACTCGCCATTCAAACGGAATAATCAATTGATATTTATCTACAAAAGGCTGTTGGAGATATTATTTAAAATAGATACGTAAGTAGGATCTAGGAATTCTTTTGATATGAAACCCACCCTAGCGACAATAACCTTTTATCGGGGGATCCGATCCAAATGTTGTAGGGGTGGTTGCCTGTGTATGGGAAACTGAAATGTCAAGCGTTTAATTCGAAGAAAGCGAATGAGACCCTTTCATTTCTCCATACAATACACAGAGAAACTATTAGGGACATAGCAGGTACTTTAAAACGGATTTAACCTTTTTCAAATAATATACTAATAAGCACGCTTTATAGATATTTGTATTATGTCAAAGACTCCTCGATTATTGTATTCGGAAACGGAATTTACTCAGCTAGGTGACAAGAATGGAATGTTTGCTGACATTATTTGATATCAGTACCATCGTAACTACTAGTTTCTCTGCCACTTTATTTTATCAAAGAGCAGGCGCTTGTATCATAAAAGATGATTTTTCCCCTTTGTTTCAGAGCGGTAAGCTCATTGTCTCTAGGTCAAGAGGTCTCGAGTTCAAAACCCAGCCTGGGTGGAATAAAATATAATGCATGGCGTTTTCAATACATGCAGTTGGGTAATTTATTAAAACGATTTTTTATATTTATTCCACTTTTTATTTTTGACCTGACAGATTTCAGCCTATCACGGCCATCTTCAAACTAGTGAAATTTTTCCTTTAACTGTGTATATATATATAAATAATTTTTGGAGTATCATGGGTAGAAAACTAAGTAAATAATAATTGTATATACATTTAATGCTATATCCGGATTAATAATACTAATTACTAATAGTGATCAATAAAATTAATCTATTAATGTATTTAAATTAATAATGGCATATCATGATTAATAATATTAGTTAACAACACTAACTAATCAAATTTACAAGAAATCATAATTTAGTAACAGTACAAGTCTGAAGATGGCCGTCAGATCAAAAATAAAAATGTGGAAAAAGGCTAGAAATCCTTTAAATAAATCTTTATAATGGAATTCCACCACAGAATCAAAAATATACATGTAACTGCCATAGCATTTAACGTAGGAAATTTAGTATCAAAAGGTTACATGTATTAAATGGCTTTATTTATGATTATTGAATAGATTTTAATATCTAACTACTGGGCGACACTTTTCTTGTATTTCTATTTATCAGTTCTATCAGCTTTACATAGAAATGCCATAGTACCACTGGTTCTGGATAGTTGAGACCCTTCTACATATCAAATAAAATATAAACGAAATAAAAATTGGTCATACTCATATACACAAAATTCCTTGTGAAATCAGTATGCAAACACACTGGTTATTTTTAAGAAATAAATTCCATGATATAGTTTTATTTGTAGCCGTAAATGTCCCAGTGCTAGTGGCGCGCGGGTTTTCTCTTTTTACGAGAATATGATTGCAGCCGGTAATTTTCATTCTTGTTCAGCTCGCTGAACAGTCAACACCTCTCTGCGCCAACCGTAGTGAACTCCTCGCATATTGTGTTTTTACTTAAACAATCTTCAGTGGTATAAAGTGTCTTTTCCAATTGTTTTCGTGATATTTATCGCGTAAGCTATTGGCTTCAAGTTTCGCGATCTTTGCTTTGCTTTTAGTTTCTATTTAATCAAAACAATCGTTAAACTCAGTGACCAGTTTTTCTGTGTGTATCCAGCCAAGTGCAAGTGCTTTGAACTTTTGCGGTTTATTCACCCGGTTAATTGAATTTCCGTTTGAAAGAAGAGTAAGACCGTTCATCTACCGGGTTTTAACCTATAAATCAGCTCTGCACATCTACAAGCATCGTGTGTGTGATCGTGTGTGATCGTGTGCCTAAAGTGCCAAAAGCAGCTCCATTCCAGCCCTCAGTAAGTCGATGCTTTTGTTCTTTACCTTTGTTGTTGTACAGAGTTCACGTTAAGCTAAAAAGTCAATTATAAAATCACTAAAATCCTTATCTACAAGTTATTTATCCGTAGTCTGTTCCAAATTATCCGTAATCTTTTTTGCCATTCGCGGTCTTTTGTACGATACATTACATTCATATTTTTAACAAAGTAATATTTCTCCCGCGTTTTTACCTACGAGTCACGCCCAAATAATAATTTCAAATTCAAATATTTCAGCATAACAACATAAAAAAAATTAGAAATCGTGCATAGCTTCAAGCTCGTGCTCCGTTTCCTAGAAAAACGCCGACCTAAGGGCAATTAAAATCCCATTAGCCGCGCACCGAAGAGCAACTTTCACTTTTACAAAAGCAATTAGCAGCATTCCAACGCCCGCCCGGCCGAAATTCCTAGAATTTTCAGGCAATTAGCTTCCCTTCACGTTCGCTTTCTACAAAAATTACAGTTTTAAAGCAGTTATTTCACGATTGAATAATAATAATTACTAAACTTCTCAATATGAATTCCGCCGCTGTTTTTGAAAACAACCTCGCCACCGTCCTTATCGCGCGTCTGGATAAGGAACTCTCTCCAGAGGAGAAAGCTCACTTGTCGCAATTAGTTAACGAGGAAATGGCTGCACTGAGCCAAGGTCCGTCTCAATACGCGACGTACCAGTCACCCATCCAATCAGTTCCCTCACCACGGCATGTTCCCTCCCCCCGCGCGGGGAGCCAACGATCCCAGACAAATCTGGTGACGATGGAGGATTTCTCGTCTTCCGAGTGTTCGGATATGGAAGAAAACATACCCTTCACTAGAGTTGAGGGTCGCAAACGATCTCGCGTGGCCTCAGGAGGCTCCCTGACCCCCGTCAATTCTCCCAGGGCTTCGCCCAATCCTAAAAAAATGATTTCGAATAGGCGATCAAGATCGCCCTCACCCATAACATCAACAAATAAATTCGCACAACTAAGGTCGGACTCGCCGACTCCGTCGCCCTCAGCCCCAGCCCCCCAGCCCTCCGTGGTTGCCGGAACCTCGCCGCGTATTGCACGCATTCCTCCAATTGTCCTTCACAGGAAATCGGAGACAAGAGCTCTATTTAGAGCTCTTGAAGATAAGGGAATCGACTTCTCAGCTAAAAATATGGGGAACGGTCTCCACATCCAAACGAAAACACCGAAAGATCATTCAGCTGTAACAAGGCTCTTGATAGCCAAAAAAATCGAATTCCATTCATTTAGGCTCCCCCAGGAGAAACCCCTGAGGGTTGTACTGAGGGGTGTCCCCGAGGACATCCAGACGGATGAAATCAAAGATGAACTCATCCGTTCATATCCTGTGATCGCAGTTCACCGGATGAAGGATGGCCGCTCAAAGAGGCCTATCCCTCTTGTCCTGGTCACGCTCGAAAAAACGACGCGGCTAAAGATATTTTCAACAATCTAACGTCACTATTCCGCCTGCGAATCCAAGTGGAATCTCTGCGAAATAAAGCGCGAGTGGGGCAGTGCTTCCGCTGCCAAACCCACGGTCACTCCGCGACGTGTTGCCATGCCAACGAACGTTGCGTGAAGTGTGCCGGACCTCACAGATCCTCGGAATGCAGGAAACCGAGAGACACTCCTGCAAAATGCGCATTATGCGACGGGGCCCATACGGCCAACTACGGAGGGTGCCCGGCTAGGCCTCAAAACCGTAATTTCAATAGAAATAAAAACTCAAACTATCAACAAAACTACAAAAATAACAGGGATAACCACCGTCAGGGTTACTCAAACCCAATCCCCTCCAATACCCACCGGCGCGAACAACCAAGTCGTGAGTTAAATCAGCCCCCACGGGCCCACCCAATCAGGCAGGTAAATCCGTCAGCTTCTCTGGCTGAATACCCCCCTCTTCGCCCTACCAACCAATCCATCCCTAACCGCCCAGTCCCTAATCTCCCTCGCAAGTGGCCTGAACCCCACTTTTACAAGCCCCGCTTCTCTCACCAGGAGAAGAAGGCTCATACCAGCCAATCCTCCAGCCAGCAATACCGGCTGGAGAGAGAACCGGAAGCCGACCAAGCTTCTCAGGGCACTTCCACTGCCCAGCTCCCTCCTCCCCCCCCTGACCCTGTCCACATTAAAGCGCTCATAGAAAAAGCGACCGAGCTCCAATTCACAATCCAGCATGCCACCGCGGCCCTGGCAACTATCCAAGCGTATCTAAGTGCTCATAATGTCTAGACACCATCCAAAAATTGTCAACTTGCAGACAGCCTATTGGAACGCCAACGGGTCTGTCAACTCACATCGTGACGAGATAATTGAATTCCTGCACGAACACAGGATCGAGGTATTTTTAATCAATGAAACGTGGCTAAAACCATCACGTAATTTCAGGTTACCCAATTATATCACCTACCGTGATGACAGACTCGGCAATAGAGGAGGCGGAACCGCCGTCCTAGTCAAAAACAATATTGATCACCGTCTAGCACATTCATTCTCCAATAAAAATATCGAATCCACCTCGGTAATAATAAACACTTCTTCAGGACCTCTTAAACTCATTTCCGTTTACTTGCCACCAAATCGCCAATTAATTCCCTCTGAAATAGACAAACTGCTAGAAGAAGATGTCCCTACCATAATAGCCGGGGACATGAACGCTAAACACGGATCGTGGCATAGCCTTCAAAATAACACAAAAGGGAACGTACTCGCAAAGTACGCGAGTACGAACTCCATCGTTGTCGACACGCCCGATAGACCCACGCTGAATCATCACAACGGCAGGCCGGATGTGATCGATATCATCGTTCTTAAAAATACAAGCCACCTACACTCCCTCAGAGTTCTAAACGAATTATCCTCCGACCACGATCCGGTTCTTCTAACATTAACAGGAGGCTCAAATCCACTGGTCCCGGACTTACCTATAAAAACAAAAATCAACTGGAATAAATTCAATGAACTAATAAATAAAAACATAAAAATACCGACGTCAATTCCCGACGAAATAACGTTAAATGTTGCCACTTCAAATCTGATTCAAGCTATAAAATCATGCATCAACGAGGCGTCCGTTGAGATTCCCAACGAAACAACTCACCACGGAATACCCGAAGAGATCAAAGATCTTATTAGGGAGAAAAATCTTGTTAGGAAAGAGTGGCAAAGATCGTGCAATCCTATAGTAAAGCAACATCTAAATCGATTAAGCAGAGAAGTACGCGACGCCCTCAGCGAACATAGAAATGAGCGGTGGCACGAATTCATAGAGTCATTAGAAGACGATAAAGCAGCGTACTGGAAGCTGTCTAAAACTCTCCGGCGCCCAAAAAGTAAAATCTCACCGCTTCAAGGCCTCAACGGAAAGGTATTCTCCTCTGCGGACAAGGCCGAAGCCTTCGCAGACAGCCTCGAAGCGCAGTTCACTCCCAACACAGACCATGACGATCCAGCCTTCGTTAAAAAGGTGGATTCAAAAGTAGAAGCAATTTTAAAACTCGACCCTCAGGATAAACCGATCAGGTTCACCACTCCTAAGGAAATAAATAAAATTATTAAAGATTTAAAAAAGAAAAAAGCGGCCGGTCCTGACGGCATTTCTAATAAAATCCTGAAATATCTTCCTAAAAAAGGCATCTGCGCCCTGACTGCAATCTGCAACGCAACACTTCGGCTGCGTTGCTTTCCAAAGGCCTTTAAACAAGCTGACGTAATTTTAATTCCAAAACCGGGCAAGGATCCATTATTAACGGAGAACCACAGGCCAATAAGTCTTCTTCCCTGCCTAGGTAAGGTCCTGGAAAAAGTAATTCTCATACGTTTAAACGCATTCATTCAGGATAGTAAATTCTTGCCAGACTTCCAGCACGGTTTTCGAGCAGGTCATTCCACCACTCATCAACTTCTCCGTGTCGTGGAACACATCACGGAGAGCTTCAATATTAAGAAAAAAACAGTAATCCTCTCTCTAGACGTCAGTAAAGCCTTCGACAAAGTCTGGCATAATGGCCTAATATACAAAATGAACTCTCTAGGCTACCCGCTTAGAATCATTCAATTAATAAATAGTTACCTAAGAGAGCGTTCTTTCAAAGTAAAAATAGACAATATTTTCTCCACTATACGGCCCCTTTCAGCCGGGGTCCCTCAAGGCAGTCAACTATCTCCATCATTATATAACATCTACTCTAGCGACATTCCGAAACCGATAAATAGTAACATTAAAATCACTCAATTTGCGGACGACACTAATATCATTTCTAGTTCTACTAAAGAGGCCACTGCTACAAGCCGTGTACAAAATCAAACCATTCTCACTGAAGAATGGTGCAAAAAATGGAGAATATCAATTAACCCTACTAAAAGTGCCGCA
>JAHDVE020007740.1:0-19621 GCA_022606495.2 Halesus radiatus
AGAAAGGGATACATTCGATAACTTGGATACATGGTTAAATATATTTAATGATCACCAACCCGAAGAAGCATTCGTAATACTGATAGGAAACCAGCTGGATAAACCACGATAAGTGACCGCCATTGAAGCCAAACAAAAAGCAGACCAACTCAAAGTTATTTACTTTTAAGTGTCAGCCATGACAGCAGAAGGGATTGATGACATGTTTTACGCAGTATTATAAAAAATAAGATAAGTCAAGAAACATGATTTAGAATTACAAGTCGAAGAGTCATCTAGAGGTCATAAGATAAATCTTGAAACAGTCGTTAAATAGGACGCCAACTCAGATCGGACACTCGCGTATCACGCGAACACGAGGTTAGAGAGAATTATTAATAACAAACAAAAACTTAGGAATAAAGGATGTTGCTCTATATGATCTTCTGTTTATTACTTCTCTAATGATCGTTTAAATAATTCGGTCAAATTTAATTTATAATTGAGAGAATCTGGTTTAGTCATAATGCCTTTATTCACATAGATACTACTCTTTGTAATATATTAACGAATTCAAATAATATGTTAAATCGATGATTATAATGATGGATTTCTTTTTATTTATTTTGGAATGATTACGAAGGTTGTCTGGTAAAATATCCAGTGGATTCAGCGTTATATTTAAATAAATACCCAAATATTCAATCAAACAAGAAATTTCCAAAAATAAAATGTTACGCAATAATGATTTTGAACAAAACATTAAAAAATAATAAATAAAATTCAATAATAGTAAAACACTTAAAGTAATATACCACTTTTTAAAGATATGTCTGATAAGAAAGCTCTTCAATTATCAAGGCTCAATTAAATTAAGCCATTTCAGAGCGCGTCAAGAAAGGTCCAATCTTCACTTACTGACTCATTTAAGATTTGGAAGTCTACAAATAACATTCCTACCAATTCGTCCTCAGAAAAACTTAAAGCCATCCAAGTTCATCATGCTCTGACTGTCTTGATTTGCAACAACACCATCAAGCTCTGCTCTTTCGAAAGCCATCCCGAATACGAAGTCACCGACGTAGTTGAAGTGAATGGCAAGATCTGTATGGCAGTCAGCAACTACATCGCTGCAGGGGTCAATCTCACTGATCCGTACTTGGTCGTCATGATCCCGAAGACTATCATCCTTTTCGCAGTCGATTTCAAGCTTCGAAAACTGGTCCGCAAGAATATCATAAGTGTGGAGGAGCTCAAAACAATTAATTTCCTAAGCGAAAACGGGTTATTTTGTTTTACTCATAGCAATAAGCTTTTGAGATTCGCATGCAACAAAGGCAAGATGGTCAAGAAAGTAGAAATGACTCTAAATCAATTACACAACCAGTAAACATATGGTTAAATTAGTAAAGTATTCCTGCTAGGTATCGTGGGCGATGAGCAAGATGATGTGGTATTCGTGTTATTCTGCACCGCCAAACTAGAGACAAACAATGGAAAGTAAGAATATTGGGAGGCACTGTTCTTGAAAGAGGTTTTAAAAAGGCCTGAAGAGATGGAAGAAGGCGAGTTATACCTCGTCAAAGAGAACTTGGCAAAACGCCCCTTGTTCGCCGAAAGCCAGCTCTATAAATTCCGTGAAAGCTTTTGCTTTATACTGCCTGATGAAATTGGCATATTTTCGAAGAAATTCAATAGATACTACTTTCTTGATGCCATACGAAGCAAATAGGAAAATTCTAAAATTATCTTTTTAGAGGAAAGCGGGGTGCTTTGCTTCTATAATAATGAGGCGATGGAACTTTCGAAGCTGCATCTCGGAGAACCGAAATGTACGCTTAAACTTATAGACTTGGTCTACTTCGACGGGCTGCCCCCGGGCCACTCGCTGGTCTTCCTCTCGCCAATGCGAATCCATGATTCAACGGCTTTTTTGTTAATGTTCGGCGATGGTGCTTCATAGAATCTAAAGTTTGCAATGGCTGAAATAGTGGATGCAATGAGCAAACTGATGTCTTTGAGCAAGGAGAGAGTCAAAAGAAATTTGACTCTGCCAAACATCCAAAAGCTTGGCGAGAAACTAAATATATCGAAACTGGAGTTTTACCAGCGAATCTATAATGAAAGCAAGACCAAAGAACTCTCGGACATCAATGACAAGCTGCTGGAAACCGATGATGTGCAGACTATCAAGAAAGAGATCAAGAGCTTCCTGCGCAGCAAAAAGGTTCCGCTTCATGAGATACTCAAGATATATACCAAGCTCCTCGAAATCATCAGTCTCAAGTTGCGCACTACCCTCAACCGCAAGTTGCTCAAAGACTATGTGAAGTGCCACTTCCTCATCCGCAAGATTAGAATCCAGCCAAACATGACTGAGCTGGTCGGTCTGAACGAGTTCAAAGACATCAAAAGCAACAAGGGAGTGGTCAATTATATCCATAGTGCCATTGAAAACGAACTAAAGCTCCTCTAACTTACCACTAAGTAACGAGAGAAGATGGGTAAACAGACCCTAAAAAACGAGGCACTCATGAAAGACGTGCTCTGCGAATTCCGCATAATTTTACTTGAGGATTACGAATCGTTCATAAAAGAGATTGTACGTCCTTTTACCAAGAAAAATATTCTGTTTCTGTTCGAGCGCTTCAGTTTCATTCTACCAAAACACCCTTACACCTTCGAATTTAAGACCATCGCATCGCAGCAAGCCGCAAATAACAGCTAAAAGCTCGATACTACCATCGTCGGCAACCAAAGCATGCGTGACACACAGGTCCTGCAAGGTCACAGCCAAAACAAAATCTTTGAGCCCGTCAAAGAGACTTAGTGGAACAGGGAGATGACTAGATACAGGATTGTCAAAGAGCTCTCTGAATACCATAATACCTCAGTAGTCGAATCAGTCCTCAACGAACTCTCTAACAGTACATTCGGAAAAAACAGAAAATTACTTAAACATGCTCTCATGCAGTCAAGTCAGGCCGAATACGTCGCAAAGTTGAGCAAACTCTCTGGCTTGAAAATATTCTTGTCAGTTTCCGACTATGTCAACAAACAAAACCTCATTGAGCCGAAAGAACCGAACGGCGAGGAGATCCCACCTAAACTGGTGAACATTTTTAAGACAAAGAATTAACTTTGTGGAGAAGATCTCGGGAAGTGTAAATTCTTTGCATCCCTCGGCTATTTCATGCTTAAAGAAAAGGTGAGCGACGAAGAACTCACGATGGATCAGCTGATTACTCTACCTGATGAAGACTTAATGGCTATGTTTTTTTTGGGAAACCGCCAGAAGAAACACTTGGTCCTGAACGAGCTAAGAGAACTTTTTCAAGAAGTACCGGGAAGTAATTCTGTGGAGTGTTCTCGCTTTGACGAGGTGGTGGCAAAGTTTGTGAAATCTCAGAACTGCTCCCCCGTCGAAATCAAGCTCCTTGCCGAGGAGATCTGCTCCAAGACAAGGGACTTTCAAGAGAACAACCAAAATCTTATATAAATAATAATAAACGGATTCTGCCAACGTCTTGAAGTGCGCGAGAGGAAGAAGGTGGACGAATTTATAAGCCTCTTCAACCCAATCTATCTTTCCCAAGAGCTGAATGAGCTGATGGCCAGAGTAATCAAGATCACTGAACTCACGGAGTTTTTTATTGAATTCAAGTGCGAGAGGGAAAAACTCGAAGATGTACTGGGTCAGGGGAGACTGCTGTTCGGTAAGATTCTTGACAACTTCTTTGAAGGGCACATAGAAACCACCTGCATCGAACTCGATGGACTGCCTATTAGCCTCATCTCCCGCAACATGATCAACGTGTTGTTGTACCTGCAGGAGAAGCTGTACCCAGAAATCACAGAATGGGAGGTCATGGAGATTTTTGGAGAACGCCTGATCGACAAGAAGGAATTCGATGTTCTCCATGAAATCATTTATGAAGACAATGCTCCAAAAATATTGGGGTTCGACACAGTTAAATACACAGAAAGTCTCATCCAACGCAGCTTGGAGAAGATCTACAACGATCAGACCATCCTGAGTTTTGAAGAAGTGAGGGAACATATGTATCAGATTTTGCACCTCCAGAAAGAACCCACCTAGCTGTACAAGATCGAGGAGGCAAAACTTAGACTTTGCTAGCTTGTGACAGAGTGCGGTTTCGATGTAACACCATACCAGATCTACTTCATCTCCAACAGGCAATAATTCATAGTTGAGTTCATTGAAAATGGCTACGAATGTTTAACCATTGAGAAGCTTTACGAGATTTTCAAGTGTTTTAAAGTAATGGCCCTGGATGAAAATGAAGACGATGGATAATACCTGAACTATCTAGTGTTCTTCGCTAAAACTCTGCTTAAAAACAACAAGACTGACGACTGCAATTCAATCATCACTTTTCTCGTCGAGAGCGACATCCTGCATGAACTCTACGACCTGGTCACTGAAGCTGTTCTAAAGAACGTAGCCACAAGATTCCCGACTGAGCACAAGTTCGGAAAGATTTTTGTCTAGTTTTATATCCATAACTTCACTGATAAAGAGGCAATGCTTTCACTCTTTAAAAGCGGATTCACCAAGGAGATTTCAATTAATTACGAGATCTAGGTAACTGAGATTGAGGTCCAAGAAAATTTGACTTTCCTCAAATGGAAAAAGATCGGACTCCGACTCGAAATGCTGGACAGTCTCGCGAGGGAGGTGATCGATGCTTCCCAAACGGGTGAGATGTACTGGTACTACTTCTTCCTCATAATGATACTCAAAAAGCCAGAAAATGGGTTTTCCATCAGCAACATCTCTTACAAGCACTGCAGCCTCATCGACATTCTCGATAAACTCGAGGCTAAGATAAGCGAAAAGGCGCAAGAACTGGATATTAACTGCTTTGAGAACGGGTTCCCGAATCTCAACAGTTATGAGCTTCATTTCCTCCTTCTCAAAGCTCTGTTCGCAGAAGGGTGCTCTAGACTAGGCGACCAGAAGTTTTTGGGCAAGCTGGAATCTCTTGACCTCAACGTCACAAAAGTCTTAGAGGTCGACATGGACATTCTCAACATCATGAATGAATTGAAGGAACGCAAAAATACAGAGTTGGTAAAGGCCCTCATTCGTTGTCAAAACTACCTAGACGATAATCGCAAGGCTAATAACTTCCGAGTCAAGATGGCCACCAAACATTAGCAAGGTCTGAATGTAGAGATCGAGAACATCTGGGAGAAGAACAAGCCTCTCTCCTCGGAGAACCCCCAAAGTAAGAGCTTTAATGAAGGTCGGCTCAATCGCACTATGACTTTGCAAGATTTCTGCAGAGAAGCTTTGAACGCCACGACCAACTTTCCTCATCTTAACTAAAAAGAGCTTTCTTCAATGGTTTTTAACCTACAATTTAATCGTAAGAAGAACGACTCTGGTCATAATCGCGATAACAGCAGGCCGAATAATTTCGAACCACATATTGAGACTACCCCCGAAGAACTCCGTTAACACTATTTCTCATTATTTGACCAGAACAAGTTTTATGAGATCTAAACCGCTCCGAGAGACGAATTAATCAGCTACATGAAAGAGTATTACTATTCCAAGAAGGATATCAAAGATGTTGTAAAACTCATGCAGGCAGTTAAAATTGGAGAATAACGCAACATTAAGATTGTGCAGAGCGCCTTGAGAGTTACGCGTACGACTTTAAATATTCGAGACTTGTTCGATTTTGAGTATTATTTTTATGCGCCCGAGGGACTGTCCAGTTCACGGACCGACTTGGGCCGAGTTGACGAGAGTAACTTTCATAACAGCATCTTCTTATATCTCGCCCCTACCCTGAAAAGTCTGGTGGTAAACGATGAAATCGTAATCGATCTTGCGAAGATAATTTATGTCTCTTTGAAATATGACAAATGGTACGAATACGAAGTGTACCGCATTGCACTCGAACAGTTGACTTCGAACCCTGATAACTCCAACAAGGACTTTGTGGCTAAAGCAGACGACTACTTAAAGAGATTGTCGGGTTCGGTGAAGTTTCTCCTGCGATATTATAGGGAAATAATTAACAGCTGTGTCGATGAAGATGTAAAGAATACGATAATTGACAGGTTGCTACTAATATTATCGAGAAACTAGAATAGGAGTGATGAAAATGAGGAAGGGTTATTGGCTGAAGTCATTGAAAGAATCAAGAACTGTAAGTATTCCTGATAAGTATATACATAATAATTTAAAGTAAATTTAAAAAAAAAATAAGTAAGTCGAAAATATCAATATAAAAAATACAAAAAAATTACATATACAGATTTTAAAAGATAAAATTTGAAGAAAAATATAAATTTCATACTTCTTTTAAAATTATACAGTATATTTGTATATAGGTGTTTAGGTCAATATTATTTACCAATGATGTCAATATACACACTCAAATCTGACCCATGTATCAAGTCATGTTTTCTCCACGGACAGCTGCAAGGCAACAATAAGCCGAAGTCCGTCGTCAGACTCAAATCGACCACCACAGGCAAAGTGTTCTATGCTGTACTCATTCGCCAATAGACCCACCATTCTTCAATTAACGCGAGTGGCGACTCTCAAAACACACTCTACGGATCTCCCCACATGATGCAAGCAAACGACATGAATTAAGGAAGGTATTAGATCTCTGAGTACGCCGAATAACAAACTCTTGTTGAAGGTAAGCTACATGTCAGCAGATGCGACTACCAGGTGATCGCCAATAATAATGAAATAATCTAGCAACAGATTCAAGGATTGTGTTAAATAATCTGGGATGGTATGGTGATCCCGTTTTTCTTAACAAATGGGTCCCATGTATTTTTGCGTTGCGAGTGCTTTCCAGGGGTGGTGTGGAGGCTTCGCGAAGACACAACTCTCATTGTAATTCAAGAGGAATTAGAATAAGCGGGACAAAGTGAAGCCATTAAACTCGAACCTATCATGCTAAACATCTGGATAGATCCTGACTCCGCCCTCTAAAAAAACAATGGCTATGATGATTACATCGCATTCGATTTCTAACAGTTCAAATAACACAGGCTAGAAGCGGGAACCTACTACGAAGTGTTGTCGGAGGATATTATGAATTCTTAGAAGTATGATGACATCAGTACATATGTAAAAGAGAGATAGTCATAGGAAAAGGATAAAAACAATAACAAGAAAGGCATTGACTCAAATTATCTGATTGCTCGAGTGTTAGACTTGAAAAAAGATTCTGAAGAATTAATGAACAGACTACCATCGAACACTGCCGTCATCAGCAAGTTATTTAGCCTTAGTCAAAAGATTCCACAAAAAGTCTGTCTAAAGCCACTCGGCAATAACACCCAAATATTAACAACAGATATTTTATTGGGACCCACCAATAATACAAGAATATATTTCATCCTCGCTGCCAACGACACCGAAAAACAGATATGCCCAACAAAGTATGTTGAATTGGTATATGAATGGATTCAATCACAAGCATGCATTGTCTTTTACACTGATAAATTGGTGAAAATCAACAGCCGAATATTTGCTACCAAAATCTAAGTAGTCAACAATAGCAGCAATAACGCAACGAACACCCAAACTCAACAACCAGAAACTATTATATTGAAGAATAATTTGCTTAAAACAACGGACCCGAAATACAAAGAAAGGATAATAAATGAATTAACCAGCAGAGTAGTCTTTTGTAGTTATGAATTCTATGTGAATAATTGGCCGGACCTCCTGAAAAACAAGAACAGATTTATTATCTCCGAGCTGTTATGCCAAACATCCCAAACTCTTTATCTAAATAAACTATGTCAAGCATATGAAATATTATATCCCGAAGTGACTAAAACCATCAACTAAACAGTCAGCACCCGGCAAAACAAATGTCTCTTACTCACCAGCAGAAATAAGAACGGCAAAACCTTTCTCAAAACTTATCTCAAACATAAACACCGTCTCGACCCAACCTTCCACATCAAGTACGTTGATTTCGACACCCTGCTCAACTCCAAGACCATCGCTCTCAAAGACGTGATGGAGTACCTCAACCACTTGCTACTCCTGTGTAATCTGTCTCCTTTTTCGAAGATAGTCATATTATTAGACAACGTGGAAACGGTCTGCAAAAATATCACCAAAGACATCAACCGGCAGAGTGAGTATGTGGTCAGCAAGGTCGTTTCTAATTATATTATCAAACATTTTTTGCATCCCCAACAAAGCAGTAAAATTCAATTTTGTTTGACTGCTCAATCCTCTGAGGCTTTGGATGAAGCTTTGAAATAGATCGAATGGCAGGAATTAATACTGAAGAACCCTGATACGTCTCACCGAAAGCAGTATTTCACAACATTATTACTCGAGTCGAAAGCCGATCTCGTCGAAGATCAATAAATCTTAGAAAAGTCAGTGAAATTCACTGAATCCCTAACTTACTCGCAGATCGTCAATAACTTTATTCAGCCCAATCTCAGTTCCCCAAGAGAAGCAATCATAGATTATTGTGTGAGAGTTGAAGAAGAAAAGAAGAAGGTTTGCGATAAAACTGCGCACAACTTTAGCAGAGTAGCGGGTCTGGCCGAAGCGAAAGCAAAGATCATTAACACTATCGAAGCTCCTTACAAATACTCTTAGCTGTACAAAAATCTCCCTATCAAACTATCGCGTGGAGTCCTCCTCTACGGTGGTTCCGGGGTGGGCAAAAGCTACCTAGCAACGGCCGTTAAAGAGCAAATGAATATGCGTTTCTTCGAGTTCAAGTCTTCCGATATTTTGAATAAATACATCGGGTCATCCGAGCAAGCAGTCAGGGACATTTTTTAGAAAGCAATGGCGGTGGCTCCCAGTATTATATTTTTGGACGAGTTCGAGTCAATCGTTCCGAGAAGAAGCGCAGAAAATACTGGGGTAACTGACCGCATAGTTAATCAGTTTTTGTGTTATCTGGACGGAGTTGCCAATTTAGACGGCGTCTTCCTCATAGCAGCTAGCAGCAGGCCGGACCTTGTCGACCCCGCCCTCCTTCGGCCAGGGAGAATAGATACCCACTTGTTCCTTCAATATCCATCAGCCTCTTAGCGAACCGAGTTGCTAGAGATGTTTAAAGAGTCGATAAACTTTGATCAGCCCTTGGAAAATATAGTTTCAGCAACAGCTTCTTATAGCTACTCAGACTTGATAGGCTTGCTGAAGGAGCTGAGGATTAAAAGAACCAACCAGATCCTGAAACAAGGAGGCGGCTATGTAAATTCAAAGGAGATGAAGATGATTCCGAAGGAGTTGTTTGAGAGCATCGTGGATAGCTACAGACTATCCACACCAATTGAGCAACAGAAACTAGAACTGAAGAAATACGACCTGTTCAGAACAGGGAATCTATAGAAAAGCAGTATTCAGCAGCGTCAGAGAACAGTTCAACATTGAACAAATTCTTCGAAGATAAATTCGTGTCTATTTCTAAAATAGAAAATATATATATACCTTACTATATTTTGCGTTTATATTTTGTATTCTACTTTAGAAAAATATTATGATTCCAACAAAAACACTCGAATTGGGTTTTTTAAACAGATTTAGATTAAATTTTAAAATTAATTTATAAAAGGAAGTAATAATCTTTCGAAAAACTAATTATTATGAGTATAAAATTGACAACTATACTTTTGATGTTTTACAGGATATTTACTGGAAAGATTATCGAAAAAACATAGATAATATCTATTAAATAAATATAGAAAAAATACAGAAATTGTTTTTTAATCCATTTAACATGAGTTTGTATTTTATTTTATTTTTACTTTACAGCTATTCCTTAATATAATATATTCAATAATAACATCTAATCATTCAATATTTGAAAAAAAAAGAAATTAATACTAAAACATAGACGCAATCAATTTTTATAGAAGAAGCGTAGACAAGATATTTTATTATTATTTAATATACACATACATATATTTTAATAATCTAGAATTTATTATGGTCTTCTACCACTTTCAGACTCGAACATTGGTTCTTTTCAAAGGACGAGACAGTATGCTTTCTCTCTTCAGAGGTCTACTTCCTTCTGAACTCGATGGGGCTTTTTTGATAAGATAGAGACCATTTAGAATATTACTATACGGCTCTGCCTTCTTCGCTAAGTTTTCCTTTCCAATATTTCGCTCAGCCAATCCCGCTTTGCTGCCAGTGTCGAAAATATCTCCTTTGCTAAATGTATCTAATAATGCAGAGCGAGTCATTTTAAGCTCCATGAAGGTGAAGTCATTGATGTTGGGGTCCACATAGTCGCTCTTCTGCCGTTTGCATCCCCCGCTTTTCTCTTCTAAGTTCGATTTCTTGGGGCAGGATTCGCGTGTCGAAGATTTAATGTTCGGTTTGGAGTGGCAGTTGGTCATGGAACAATCTGATTACTTGAAGAAGTCTTTGGGGAAATGCTTCGACGACGGCATTCTTACCAAGGATTTCTTGGAGTCGAGACTTCGAACGCTACTACTCTGACGTGAAAGGGTTTTGGTCTGATTTAGGAGAGACATTAAAAAAGACACCAGGTTTGGCTTGTTTATTATAATAATTACTTGTGATTTATTTTTTCTCTTTATATTTATTTTCTAAATGGAATGATAGAAAATAAGAAAAAAGTATAACAATAACAAAAAATGAGATATCCTATATTTTAATTTTCGTTCTGTTCTATTGTTTCAAAAATAAATATTATCGAATACATTATAAAAAATAATAAATTAACATTTATTTTTTATAATAGCAAATTAATCATTCCTATTTCATTGTTTCTTTATTTTGTTTGAGCAAGCCTCGATAACTAAAAAAACAAATAAGAGTTGGTGAAAAAAAGGAAAAATAATAAACAAATGTTTATATTAATAATAATTGGATTTTTTACTAGATTAGCGAGCAGTTCAGTCCAAAGGTGAGGAAAAACAGCACCACAAAGTGATAGAAAGCCTTTCCTTCCATCAGAACTGTCAGGACCAGAATTAATATAAAACCAAGGCGAGTGATTAATATCCCCATGTCAATTAACTTTTCAGTGTTAAATAATTTATCCCAAGGATTCTCTTACTAGATCGCATTCGATGTTTGTTTGGGAGTGAGATTTTTACCCTCGCTCGGTCTTTATTCCTCTTAATTGTTCTGCTTCATTTAATTGTTGGGTTGATATTTTTTGCTGCTTATATAATATTTTAAACTCTAACTAAATTTAATACTGGGAAAGATGGTGGGTGTATCATATTAAATTATACAGTCCCATAATATTGGACACACATTTTTTTCAGAACAATCAAAATCATTTTTGAGTATTATCCATCAATATAGTCACTTTACCAGCATCGCATTTAAGTTTACTTAACCCTCCACACGATTACACGTACCCAAGAAACACCAATTTCGTCACTACTCCTCCAGATTTTTCCACCAAACTAATAGCAGCATTCATGGTTCCTCCTGTCGCTAAAAAATCATCCACCAAAACAATCTTATCACCTGCATTAATCGCACTCCTATCAAATGATTATAGTTATTATAATGTTGTTAATGTGTATTTCTTTTTTACTTTTGTAATTCAACAGTATCTGTTCCATATTCAAGATCATAAGTAACTTTATTGAGTTCACCAGGAAGCTTTCCCTTTTTGCGAATGCAGCCGAAGGGTTTATTCATTAGATATGCCATCGTTGGGCCAAACAAAAAGCCTCTTGCTTCAAGACACAGGATTCTGTCGAATTCAACTCCCTTCAAGGTATCGACCAAAGCATGGATGGTGTGATAAAATACATTTGGGTTTTCGCAGAGTGGCATGATGTCGATAAAACTGACACCTGCTTTGGGAAAGTCGGGGACGTATTTCAAGGTTTTTCTAATCAAAGCGATTCGTTCTTCTTGAGGAAGATGCTCATGGAGATGTTCCTTTTGTTACATTTATTTGATTACTTATTATGTTTTAAAAACGGATTAATTTGGTAATTTGTTTTTCAAAAAAACTAATTCAGAATAATTAATTTCTGATTTTTATTAATAAAGAAAAAGTACTATTGATAGAATTTAAATGTTATGGAGATTTCAGTGCTTCAAATCAAGTGTTGAAGGCTGTGGATTCATTATTGAGTTCTCACTTCTTGATCCAAAGAAGAATACTTTTATGAATCGTCGGTTATTTAATTTCATTTCATTTATATACAGTAGCTAAGCATGTTGATATCGAATGTTAATAATTGAATGGTTCATCATAAATTTATTTGAACTTAGTTCATAAAACTAGTTTTCATATTAATTTTTTACTAGCATATAATTGATCTATAATTTTTAAAAAGATAGAGTGCTTAATTTTTTTAGAAATTCACAATTTTAATTTCTAAGCAATATATATCGTATAGAAAACAATATCAGACGTTCTATTATGAGCAAAGACTTAACGCAGCTTATCGTCGCCATAGCTGAAAACTAACTGATAGTTGAGACTTCCACCACCTTGTTCAGAAATCATCGCACTTCGGCACAACAACTCTTCAATCTTGTCGACCGATAAGCAAAAGGATATGCCACACTTCTAAATGTATTCGATTTTATCAGAGAACATTCAGATACCCCTACTGAGCACCAAGTTTATGCGCTGTTTCAGATTCTAGACTGTGATGGCAAAGGATGCCTGAATCTTTAATCAATATCTAAACTATTTGGATTTGGCTCGGCCAGCAATCCGCATTCTGAAGAAAATTATAATCCACATTTTTAATTGTAAGAGAGATGCGAAAAAAAGCACTAACCTCAACCAACTGCAGCCGTTTCTGTAGTCCTGGCCGATTTCTTTAATTCGTTGATCAATAGCCTTCGAAGGATCGATGACTGCCGCATGGCTCTAATGAACATTGATAAAGGCATTCTTTTTGATCTGATCGACATCGAAAAAGAGCAGGAACTCACTATCGATTTAATGGATAAGTTTGTGAAAAAGAATAAACCTTCCACGACTAAAGATATCCGAAAAGGAATTTCCCTATATTTTAAAAATAAAAAAACTATCGGCCTTAATTTTGATGCATTTCTCGAGTTGTCGATGCCTCCTCTCATAAATCCTCCAATCAAGACTCATGGCCTCTCTAATTCACATTAGCAATCTCAGTCGCATATCGACCACCTTTTGGCACAAAGAACCCGAAAGCATGAACACTACAGAAACTAATCCGTATAATTTCAGAAAACTGGAGAGGTAAAAATCTTGAAGGCAATAAACATGAACCACTTGGACTCTGCAACGGAACCAATTAACAGTGACGGGAACAGATTGGAGAGTGAAAAGTTAAGACTCGAAGAACGACTGAAAAAAATCAAGGAGAAATGGAATCTCGATTAAAATTTCGAGAAGGAAGTCCTAATCTATACTCCCAACTAGTCTCCTAAGACCTTCAAAGCCCCAGTTGTGCGATCTCATGCATCCAATAATAAATCAGTTGGAAGAAGCGTGATTACTGAAGAAATGCTCGAGAGGAGAATTGCAGAGTTCGAAAAGATAGGAACAATTCCTAGAGAGAGCACGACCCAACGTGTCGACACAGTAACCTAGTTTAGCTTCAAAAGACCTAAAGAGTCAGGCTATATCGTTGATAATCGGATGCAAAGTAAGAGCAAATCGAAGATCCCTGAAGACTTGCTTCAAAAATATGGAGGGGGAGCCGCTTCTTCTTCAGCGAAGTTTGAAACAGAATAATATTTCGATAAAGACCTTGGAAAAACGATCCAAAGAGTTGTTTCTAGATCAAATTTTAAAAATCACTAAAATAATAATAACTATTCGGCCTACAACTACAATGGATAAGGATTTAATGCTGCCGCAACTGACAAAGTGGGATGCAGAGAATTTAGGAGCGGGGTTCGCGAGAGAGTTGGGAGCCCAACTATTGGGAGAGATTGCTATCGATACGCGAACCCTTACAACAATATTTCGAAGGAAAATGACAATATGGGGTTGATATATTCGCCAAGAAAATACGTTCAAAAAGTTTCACCCTTGGCAAATTCGAATTCATGTTTAGGAAAGTACTCGTACAATGTCAATGTTTCGCAAGATTTAGGTCGAATGAAAATGGAGATCGATAGAGAGGCAGGCTCAAACTATATGAATGGCTACCATTGATCAAACTCTTGATTTTTTTATAGTTATAAAAATCTAGAAAGCAATTTGATCTCAATATAATATTACTCCATCAAGACATTAAAAAATATTATTTTTCTTTGTGAAAAACTATTTATTGTATATATGATAATGGTTATTTGAGAAAGTAAGAGAAATCATCACAAGGCTATGAAAGGATGTTTCAAAGCCTCTGAAGCACTGATCCTTCGCTTAGGAGAGAAAGCCATAAGTTTATGGACAAGATCTATGCCGTCTAAATCTATCTTTACTTTTTATTTTTGTTTTATTCCTTCGAAACGTGGGTTTCCCAACTACTACTGTTCCTCGGCTGTTAGCCAACCAATGTCCACTCCCCCCGCCACCCTCATATAAGTCTGAAGAGTGAGTATATCGTTGGGTTGGTAGGGGAAAAGTGGTTTGATTTGGTACAACATCTCAGCCAGAATAACCCCAACTCCCCATATATCAATAGATTGGTCATACTTGGTCCTGAGCAATAAGAGTTACGGGGGCTTATAACACTTTGTTCCGACTGTTGGCTTGTACTCCATTTCTGGGGAAATAATCTCTGCTAACCCGAAGTCGAGCAGTCTGGCCTTCTTTTCCGCGCCAGCAGAAACGAGGATGTTGCTTGCTTTAATATCTCGGTGCATAATTCCCTTCATATGCAGACAAGCTAGACTTTCCAATATGTTTCGTGTGTATTTTTTAACATCTTGAATTTATATTCCTTGAATAATTTTATTGAGTGTGATTCCTGGGTGGTCTTCAAAAACTAGGCCGTACGTGTTTGTGCCTGAATTACGAATAACATGCTTAAGTGGCACGATGTTAGGACAGTCTTCAGCCTTTCTGAGAAGGTTGACTTATCGGGCCAGTTTTTCAAGAGGAATTTTTTTGAATAGTTTGAGCACTACCCTCTGGTTATTACGAACGTCAAGAGCATAGAAGACCCGTGAAGTAGAGCCTTGTCCTAGAAATGTTGTAATTTCGAAGTCGTCTTCAAAACTTGTGACATCAAGAGGAGCAAAAGAAAATTTATAAATTTTTCTCAATACTGATGATATTAACATTATATTTAAAAAAATAATAATAGCAATAATAATAAAATAAAATAAAAAAACAACAAGCAAACAATTTTAATGTAATTTTTTTGAATGTTGTTTTTTTTAGAAGCCTCGAGCTCGTTCTTTAATAAAAAATATATTTTTTTTAAATTATTTAAGTGAAGTTTTGCGATTAATTAAAAAAAAATATATTGGGTTTCTGAAATATACTAACATACAGACCAATAAATAAAGGTTTTAGTGAATAATTTTAAAATTGTGGGAGATCGAACTGATACTACTAAAGTATATGAGGTACAGCTGTGGTTTTGAAAAGACATTTTTCTTTTTTTACCAATAAAATCAATTATTTTATTGTGGAAAAATCACAAAAAAAATATATAGTGAAAACTGTGAATTTATTATATATCAGAAGTAAATTCAAATAAAACTAAGAAAGACATAATCAGAGATATATAAAAGAAATATGTCACAAGGTTAAGAAACATCTTAAATTCAGCAAAATTAAACACAAACTATCACTACACCATCGACGGAGGGAGAGATGAATTTGATTTCTGAACTCGAGTCCAAACTCAATGAACTCAACCTGGAAAGCACAACAGTCCCAGTTGTCGAAGTGCAAGAATAGCCCAAAAAATAATAATAGCCAGTATAAAATAGTTTCGCCATATTTAATTATTTCCATTATTTAGGCCGAGTAAGTCGACTATTACACTCAAGACCTCATCGACGTTAGCAAGACCAACATCACTTTTAATAGAAACGTACTCTACCCAGGATCCATCGACGAGGTAGAAGTCGCCATCACCCTCAAAGAAGACGTGCTACCTGACGAAGACCCAAGGGTTGCCTATTTGCTAAGAGTCATCGCTATCTGTCATAATGCCGAATTCAATGATCTCGATGAATACGTATTTTCTGTTCGCAGCAGTGAGAGATTCGAATACTTCGAGGAAGTGAGGTTCAGAATAAGGAAAAGGGAAAGAGCTCAAGTAAGAGTAGCTGTCAAGTTTCCCACAGTCAAAGAGGCTTACAACATCCAAGGCACTCTCTCGATCCAACTTGAGAATACTGTTCCTCTCCTGCTCCCAATTCATTCGAAGTGTGAGTTTCCCAAAATAACATGCCTGAAGGAGCTATTCGACGTGCACGAAAACATCACTATGATCAAGATCCCTGTGAAGAAGAACATGAGGATACCTCCAATTCCTTTCAAAAATCTGTCTGCCTTCAATTTCATCCTTGAAATTTAAGCTGTGACGACTGAAGATTTCAGCAGCAGACCATACGACATCGTAGTTCAGAATAGCAGTAACTGTATGGCGAACACGCCCTTTTTCATTAATATGCAGCTGAAGACCAACCCGAACTACAGATAACAAATGCCGAAGACAGATACGCTGAGGAAGATACTAATAATGAGAGTTAAAAACAGTTCAGTGTTTTTCAGCTACCCCTTCGAAGCATTCATTTATGAGTCAACCAATACCTCGATGATGTCCTGAAGAAATAGGCTATAATTATCTTTGAAATACAGAGAACGTTTGCTTATTCATATTTTTCCCCTTTAATTTCCAACAATTATATCTAATTATAAATGTGAAGTTTTTTTTTGTTTTCTAGATTGATGGAGCGCTTTCCATCGTATATAGATGTACATAATGAATATAAAAATATATTTTTTCATTATTCAGCTTAAATATAGGGTAATTTAAAAACAAACGTTCGAGTGCTTGACAAACTAATAAAAAAATATTGTCGAGTTTCTACATAATCAGTTGCTGAGCTTTCTCTTCTTTTCTTCCAAGATCGACAAGTGGAGTCCATTCTCTTTGGGCAGTGAGATCAAAGGTTTTTTCCCGCTACCGATGATAAAGATATTGGACTTTCGAGTAGCGAAGGTCTTTCCATTAGCATCCTTCACGTGTACGATGTCGAAGCCCCCCAAATGTCTTTCCACATGGACGATCTGTCCCACCCTACCGATATTGTTTCCGCCAGTGATGTAACCAGTGTTTCCGAGGTCGTTCTTGATCCATTCCTGGATCTTTCCGGTGGAGATTTCGTACTTGATGGTGTCTCCAGCCTCGATTTCGGGATGGGGGAACCTGATGGTCCTTGCATCGTGGGTCACGATATAGGGAATCTTGTTTGTTCCAACAGCTCTGTCTTTTACTTTTAATAGTTTGAACTATAAACATATTAATTAAATAAATCACAAAGATAAAAAATCATTATTATATTTTTTGGTTCAAGGTACCTTAGCCTCGTTTGATTCAATAGCTTTCAAAGTGAATCTTCCCTTTATGTCGTAAAGAACTCTAAAGGATTCGTTGGTTTTGGGGATTGACACCACGTCCATAATACCAACAGGGAACCCTCTGTCTCTGCGGAACTTTCCATCAATTTGAATTCCGCCCTCACGATCGTTAATAATGAGGATGACTTCTCTACCATTCGAAGCGTATTTGAGGCGATGCTTGAGAAGGATGGAAAGTGGGATGGACTCGCGAAGTTTGTGGGGACCCTGACTAGGTCTGGTGGTGAAAATGCCTCCCAACTTGTCCAACATCCAAGCCTTTGGGGCGTTGATTCTTTTGAGATGTTTCTTTGGTCCTCTTGCCATTGTAGATGTAAGTTGATTAAGTTGGTTGGTTAATTATTTATTTTAATTAAAATATTATTATTATTTGTATTAATAATAATATAATCATCATTAAAAATAAAATAAATTATGCGATTAATGGATTTGTTTTGTTGACTTTGTTATTATTTGGTAAAAAGTAAATAAATACTAAGACTTTTAATAAAACAATTATCTTTCGACAACCCATTCATATATCCATATATACATATATACACATTTTCAAAATAATAATAATAATGATAAACAAAATTGCAAGCCAACTGTCAAAAACATATTTCATCAGCAAAATACCTTTCTTTAGGTTCAGCGGAGCACATCACTAATTCAATAGAGATGACATTGTGCTCAGGAACGAACGAACAGGTAAGAAATATAATAATAATCAACTCACCTTTTGTAAATATCTCTATCTATCGCAGGGTATTTTATGGATCCCAACCTTGTCGCCAGAAGGGTGATCCGACTGATCTCATTGCACGAAAAAATAATTAACCCTGAGAAGATTACCCTTGGGACTCCCTGGACCGACTTGCCATTGGACGCAATCGATTATGTCAACATCATGGTGGCCGTCGAGCAATAGTTTGATATTGAGTTTGAAGAGTCCCAAGTCTAAGGCTTTCAGACTGTTCAAGACGCTGTTAATGCTGTCGCAAAATCATTCTTTTCTCTTTGAAATATATATTATAAATTAAAAAAAATATATAATAAAGAATTTGGATATATATATTTTTTAACAAACTCAAATTGTCAATAGTCCACGTTAATATTTTATTTGTTATAAAATATAAAAAATTGAAAGACGTCACTGAACAATATGCAAAGATTATAAAATATAACGAGAACACTCATTTCTGGGGCAAACTCTAAATATGAGAAGTTAGAAGTATCGGCCAGGACAGAAACTTCGGTGGGAGTCATCTACCTCAACAGCCCTAAAGATCTCAACGCTCTTGGAACAGATATGAGGCTAGAGATAAGTAGAGCCATGCTTGAGCTGCAACTGAACCCTGCAGTTAAAGTCATAGTTTTTCTGAGCAAACTCCCAAAGGTATTCTGTGCTGGAGCTAACATTAAAGAACTGTCGACCCTCACATTGAAGGGCAGTCTGACTATTGACGTATTTCGACAATTTTATGACTCATTCAGTAAAGCATATAAATTTTATCCAATTTTTAATCGTGTCCATTTTTTTATTTCCTATTATATAAATTGCACAGAAGCAATAACAAAGCCTATCCTGTGTGGAGTAAATGGAGTTGCTTTCGGAGGCGGCCTTGAGCTCGCGATGCTTTGTGATATTTTATACATCGGAGAGACTGCAAAGCTTGCTCTCCCAGAAGTGAATCTGGGAGTGATGCCAGGAATCGGTGGGACGCAGAAGCTGTCTGGTCTCGTCGGAAAAAACTTAGCGACCCGTCACCTCTTGACTGGCGAGCCGATTCCCATCGAAACTCTTAAGCAATTAGGCACGATTCCTATTTTTCCCAGCGACCAACTCGAAACCGAAGTGCTTAAACTTGCTGAGAAACTGGCTGGAAAATCGCTTTCTTCTTTGGTGATTATCAAAAAGTGTATCGAGGCTTCGAGAGAGCTGCCTCTCAGCCAAGGGGTGGACTTCGAAAGGATGATGTTCTACCCTATCTTAGAGTCGTAAGGAGCAAAAGAAGGAGTGACTGCTTTTATTGAGAAGAGAAAAGCGAATTTCACTGGGAAATGATTTAATAGATACTCCTCTATTAATTTACGGTTACATTGCATCATTTTATAAATATCAT
>JAHDVE020007741.1:0-28465 GCA_022606495.2 Halesus radiatus
AAAAGATCACAAAAGATCACAAAAGATCACAAAAGATCACAACAGATCACAAAAGATCACAAAAGATCACAAAAGATCACAAAAGATCACAAAAGATCACAAAAGATCACAAAAGATCACAAAAGATCACAAAAGATCACAAAAGATCACAAAAGATCACAAAAGATCACAAAAGATCACAAAAGATTACAAAAGATTACAAATGATCACAAAAGATCACAAAAGATTACAAATGATAATTAAAAAGAAAAAAGTTTTTTTAATGGTCCCAATGGTTCTTTACAATATATAATCAAAAAATCTTTTACCCCACCTTTTGCAGAGCAAAACCTCCGCTCACTGGACTATTATGTGTATTCGCGCATATGGGATTTTAGCCATTGAAATGATACTGTCAAAATGATTTGCTTATACAAACACTAAGAATGAGTAATAAAATAGTAAATTAGTAATTTAACCCAACCTTACCTAACCTAACAGAGGTTGGTTGATATTAAGGCCATGCTTGCCTTGCAGGCTGTACCTTAACTCTACCAGTCCCAGTAACATTCAACAAAATATCAGAAAAAAACATGTTTTCCTCCATATCTATTTAATCATTTCGGTTTATAAACGTGGAATTTTTCCGTGGAACAGGTTTCCCACAAATAGTCCTGTCGGACATGTAGAACCGTAGGATTGCAGGACTATAGGTATAAACCACTATCGCAAGTGAAGTGTGGAACGAAACCAATTTTTGTCTGAAATTTGTTCGATAATAATTTATTGTGGCGTTGTTCCTCGGCGATAGTATCGTTAAATATATCTACGAGTATATAAATAAAAATCAATGTAAGTTTCATTGTTTGTTTGACCTCGATGTTCTCGAAAATCCCTGAAAATAGCAGTTTGTTTTTATTAGTGCCCGGAAGGTTTAGAAAATAGTTTAAATGAAATTTAATATGTAAAACTTTTGCAATAACGTTTTAAAATTAGTATGAAAAACATTGAACCCGGCATGTTTTATTTAGGTTAGCCCATAGATATAACACTCTGTAGTAGTCTCTTAAGTAGGTACCTACTTAAGAACTTTATGATTTAGATTTATTAAAAAAAAAATAAACGTTTCAAATGAAATAAAATATTCAAATTAATGTTTCTTTCGGGGTCAAATCAATTATTGTACCCGAGCAAGGCCGGGTACACATCAGTTAATAATTAAATATTTTTTATTATTGGGTTTTACAAACATCACTAACCAAATATTCATATGGAAATAAATATATATATTTGTATGAAGTTATGTAGTAAGCCTCCAACCCACAAATTTCCAAAATCGACCTTTTCATGTTTTCCTACGGACGAACACGAGATTTTTATAACACTCTTACGTTTCCAGTAAATTCTTAATTCAATAGTTTTTTTATGATAAACACGGACATTTAAAAGATGTACGTCCGTACGTCGTTTTCGTAAATCAAAGTTGCGTCGAATATAACGGGTGTAAATGAGACGACACTACGCCTACTCGCTTACATTACGATAGGACCTAATAAGAAAGGACCTACTGCTAGAAGGTTGTCTTTCTTATACGTAAGTGTTGCTACGTTCGCTATCTCACATTCTCTAATTACGTTTTAAAAATTTCGGGGAAACAATGGAAAAATATTTATTTCCATCTTATTAGTAATGTTATTGATTGTTTCCCGATTACTATTATTGTATTATATATAATATTAATAATATTGCTGTTAATGTTAGTGGTGTTTCTTTAACTGGTGTTTGCCTTGTAATAAAAACGCCTTTTCATCATACAGAAGGGCATCTTGGCACTTATTTTTTGCAATTTGGTAAGACACCGCAGACATTTTTACATTTATAATGTGTTTCCCCGTATTTAAATGACAATATTTTCCTAATTGATTTATTTAAATGTGTTATTTTGTTTTGATAATGTGAACATATTAAGGAGAGAATATATAATTTTCCTTACTTTATTAATTAATTGAACGCCGAAACAGCTGTCACAATAATAAACACTAAAAAAAACTTGCAGAACTTAATAATTGCATTGGAAAAAAACCATTATAATGTATGTCAAATGTCAGGAGTAGGAGGTATCGTTATTTTTAGAGAACTTGATGTTAGTTAACTTCTGACGGAGGTGATCACATAACAAAAAAACTTAGATAGATGAAATTCTTCAATAACAATGTGTAATAAATGTCATGGATGGCAGTATTGGCTGAAAAAGGTCAAACGGCCATCGATTTTGAGAAAAAGAGATTCAATGAAAAGTGATTCAATGATAGATTGAGAATAAATTCGCAGACGGATTCATTCTTGTCTATGACCGGTTGATCTATGATCTCTCCGGGCTACAGGAGGCTACGGGATCACTCACAGAAATGTACAAAGAAGTTCGTGAAGATGGATCACCGGACACTCCATCTCATTCAAAAGATTTTACCGTTTATTTATCTGCAGATAAGTTTATTTTTTTCTGGTTTCAACTGCTCAGAGTCAGCGGAACTATTGCTTCCTTATAATAATAATAATAATAACAAAGCATTTATATAGCGCAGTTTTGTGTTATTTCACTTCAAGTGCGCTTAACTCTAAATAAACTTAAACATGATTAAATAACTCCATTCAGTGGTATTCCTACAGTGCTACTTTTACATACTATTTATACATTCTTAACATATTACATACATTCTTGCTTATTCTTAATATTACTCCTACAGTACTCCTTAGGTGCATATTCATAAAAAAAATTTACATTATATTATACAGTATACATATGGCTAAACAACAATAATACATTCACAATATTACTACAAAAATAGTAACATTTTAAGACAGGAGTCGGGTTATGTTCAGCAATAACGGACTTCACATAAATTTTTTTTTTAGAAAATATATATACGGAGGAAACCGAAACCAAACAACTACCAGAGGCTCGAGGAAATGACTTTTTATAATAAATTGAAAAGAAATTAAAATTTATAGAGAGAAGGATTTTTTAAATAAGTTTGTTTTTAAAGCCCGTTTAAATTCAGTCAATTTATGGACATTAGTAAGAGCTGGGGGAAGTTTATTCCAAATGAGAGGGCCATTTACGCGAAAAGAGCGATCATAGTAGACGGCTCGATTTGACCTTGAATGTTCAATTAGACGATTAGTAGCATCTAGATCTGCTGACCTCAGAGTAAGCTGTCTATCACTTAAGTCCTGTCGGATGCATAGTTCAGATATATAGGCTGGCGCCATTCCCTGCAATGCTTTGAAGGTCAGTAAGCAGATCTTGAACTCTATTCTTTCAGGGCATCGAAGCCAATGAAGCTGATCCCTTAGAAGTGGGGTTATATGACAATATTTAGATTCACCAAATATCATTCTCGCCGCAGCATTATGTTAAATATGGGTATGTTGCGAGGCTGCAAAGAGTGGGGAAAGGGATTCAGATCTGGTTACCAGACATGGTATTAGCAGCCATTTGAAGCACTGTTGCAATTTTAAACGGTTGTTTAGTACCAGGGCGATACTGAATATGCCGTAAATGTACTTTTTTACAGCACAAGAGTCACAAATGCTCCCAACCATTTGGAGTCAATGAGACTATTGCATCCGAAATTGGGGTATGCTGAAGGTAGTGGGGTGGGATGGGGGAGATGGTGAGGAGAAGGTGGGGGTGTTCATAGATCTGGTCTCCAAACACGACTAAAGCCATTTCAAGCAACGTTTCAATTCTGAATGGTGGCTTTCACCAGGGCGATACTGAGAGTATCTACCACTCCGGAAAGTGCCACAAGTATACTATTATTTTAAATTAATTATTTGTGAAATAACACAAATTAAATTAATAAAATTTTCTTGCGCGTGCTGGTTTTTGAACCCGCGACCTCCGGATTCGTAGTCGAGAATCTTACCCCTCGACCACGGAGGCCATTAAAAGGCTCGTACTGGGTAGATACTTACATATTATCAAAAAACATAATTTCGATTGTGATGTGAGTACATAACTGTGCGTAACAATCTAATTAAAATCTATTATTAAAAACATAATTTCGGATTTAAATCAAAAATTCAAGAATGAATTTATGCCTCCGTTATTACAATAGTTGGTCAGCATAGTTGCCTTTCAAGCAGTTGATCGAGGTTCAACTCTCTGCCGTAGCATTATTAAAAAAATATATTTATTAAAAAAAAAAAAAAATTTATACATGTGTTTTTATCAAGTGAATTTTCACGGGTCCGCGCTATTTTTTGTAAATTAATTATTAAATGCCACTTAAACATTAAAAAATAATTATTTTATATGTTTACCTCTCATCGCACAATAAGGGACTCCAGTGAAAAATGTAATGGCTTTTAAAAAATATGTTTAGAATTAATAAATCATTATTTAAGGGAGAAAAAAAACCTTCTCATCAAAATACAGTGCGCATTCTGGTTTTGTATTAGTATGGACATTTTTATTTTTCGATTTTGTTTTGTATTTTAAATACGTATTTTTTTTAGTTTTGGCGAAATTTTAACATTAATTTGGGTGACTTTAAGCTCTATAATTGTTGTTCAATACAAAAATAAAACTATAAAATAATTAAAACAAATAGAGTTTTCATGAGCAAACCAATTATGAGTACGGATACTGTGATAATGTTAATGCTCAATACTATTATTCTTTCAGTTGAAGTTTGTAAAAAAGGTACTTAATTTTATTAACTATGTTTAATTACGGTTTACAATGAATATAACATATAATTATGTTCGGTAAAGCTCATCCTGGTTTTGACATTTGACATTCTAACCTCAAAACTGATTAAAACCGACCGGCCATTGATTTGGAGCGTATTGGCGGGCTATGAATAATTGAAACTTTGAACATTATTTTAACTTTGATATACTGGTATTTAAGGTTGAACGTTATTATGGATTAAAAAAAAATTAAAATGGACTGAACTTCCTTATTTACATATGAAAATTTGAATCTTTTGCTCCAAAAAGGCTAAAAAATTTATTTTCTTCGTAAGCACAGACACGACCAAACCCACTTCTTTCGGTTTATCTCATTCGCTGATCTGGGTATATTGATGTGGATTGGCTTGTTATACCTTAAACCACATACGTCGATCAACAGCTTTGACTTGTTCATAATTCATTGGTTTTCATGTCGAACACAAGTGACGGAAACATGACAACGGTTCAACCCACAACTCAACTCTGGCGGAATATATTTCCATGTTTGATTCTATCGTGAACGTTATTACATTATGTCGTCCAAAGGTTGAAATGATTTTGTCGGATTTAGCAGTTTGGTGACCGCTTCCAAGAAGGACAACGATTTATGAAACAATCATAATATCTTCACTTCTTCGCTATATACGAGTACAAACATGAATGTTTGTCTGTGTACCCATGATTTTCTTGAAAATTAATCCACTAATCAGCTGAAAATAGCATAGTTTGTTTTTATTAGTGCCGGGAAGGTTTAGAGAATGAAATTCATTATGTAAAACTGTACCTATAACTTTTTAAAATTTGATTTATTTCCAGAGTGAAATAAATATAAAGTCGGAAATAATTCTTCGATCTGAGATATTAAGTAAATTAATTATTTTTATAAACAATAATTATTAGCCTCGACGCCATCTATTTGAGGGATTTAGCCGTTACAAGCGTTTCTCATACTAATAAAGTTGGTTGTTTACAGGTGAAATATAATAAAAAACAGTAATTATTGAATGAAACACTAGTATATATTGATTAACTTGGCGGGTTTGCGATAAGCCGACGTAGCTCAATGGTAGAGCATCTGACCGGCAATCAGAAGGGTGCGGGTTTGAGTCCTGTCGGCGACATTTATCTTTGCTCGGAAAGGTTTTTTTCAATTTGGATGAGTGTTTTAGGCTAATAATTATTGTTTATAAAAATAATTGTTACCATTTGCGATATGCACAAAAATCTTGTCTTAAGTTTTTAAGAACTTTAGTTTATCAATTAATAAGTAAATTAAGTTCATTCATCATGTGATAATGAATTATTACGTGAATTTATGATGATTTTTTTCGATTGAATCTGATTGTATTTTGAAATGGTGGACCTGATCGAGGGGTTATACTTAACTTCGAGCTATAGATGTTTACAAAGTTTTCAAGATTGATATATTTATAATTCTTAAATCCCCGGAATTTCGAAGAATGAAGCCAAGTATTTTAATTCCCTTAGTTTTAATTGCATTTATATGGAATATAAAGTTTAATTTAGAGTCGTAAAGTATTCCCAGGTGATTAATTCAATCGAAAGAGGTAAGGGTTAAGTTATGAAGTTCATCCTAGATACGAGAGAAGATCTTCTATACTGTTAGCAATCACCAACACATCATCAACATACAACAGGCAACAGGCAACAGGCAACAGGCAACAGTTCGCATCAGTTACACAATATAACGTTTTTTTTCCTTTACCTGTGGTAAAATTTCAATAAACTCATATGAGAAAGGCCGCGTGCTTGTAAATGTAACATAGTAAATACAGCCTTCCAATTAGTCAAGCCTTTCCCGCGTAAGTAAAAGATTCATTTGTAAGGGTAGTTGTTGTAGTATATAGAACGCGTGTACAGTAATTATAGGTACAAAACTCAGGGGTAGACAATTATCATCCCTTCTCTAGTGGTTAATAGGTTTCAACCCGAACCCACGAGATGTTTAAGTGGGAGAGGTGTGTGGAACGCCATTGGTCCACGGGGTAATTGGATTGGTTTATAACACCTCTCAGAGCTAGACTCAGGACCTTGGGTCCAGAGAGGCTTTGACGCTTATATATCTAAGACGTGTGGAGGATGTATCACTTTCATTTGTATTTTATACCTTCAGTCCTAAACGAAAATGTACGATGTTTCTAATTTACTATATTAGCAATTTGTTAACATGGTTTCATTGGTTAGATTATTAGCTCATAAACGTTTATGCAAACAAATGCATAATGTTTGAGACTTTTATCAGAGTTTCAAAATTCTTTCAGTAAGATCTATTCTGTGGTACAAAATTATATTTCAGCACATTAATAACCATATATATATAATACAAATAGACTATAGGACACTTACAATTTTAATGAAGGATTAATGGTTCCTAAGCATACAGACAAATATGGACAAAGAACTTTAAATCACATGATTCCTAGCTGTTTGGCTATCTGAAAGAAACCATTTGTATTAGATAATTAGGAAATATTATTTGATGTACGATTTGTTGTTGTCGTTTATGTTTTTATTTTTGTAGAAGTATTTTTGGGTAAGATTCTTGTAGAAATAATTATACTTTAAGTTTGTTATATATGTTTTTATTTTATATAGACATACATATTTTGTAACCTTAACTGTAAATTTGGGTTAACGTTTTGAATAACAATCTACCGTTAGACAAACTTTTTGCATTATGTTTTTAAGAAAAAAAGCAGTATACAAAATTATTTTCATCATAAATCACGGAACTTTGAAATACTCATTAAAATTGTAAGACTTTAACATATTTTTGAAAGATTTTTTCCTACGTTTATAGATTTTAAAACATCATGACTCACAATGAAAAAAAAAATTGTAAGCTAAAATTTTTTAAATTTTTTTATCTGAGTACTGCACAAGAATCCCAACTACTCCTAACCGTCTGGAGCCAGTGCGACAATGCATGGGGATATATTATCTTACAATCAATGCAATTTAATTCTCAAAAGTGGGGAATTGAATTGTGTTATGTTGTGAGGCTGAAGGTAGTGGGGAGGGGAAGTAGATATAGAAGTGAAAGGTGGGCAAGTACCCACTTTCAAGATTTTTTTTAAAAAAGGTGCAAAAACCATACCTCTAGAACTCAATGTTCAAGTGGTTCTATTGTTTCAGATATCTAACAAATAGATTTTCTGGTTCTTATATAGGATTACCCTTGTAAAGATTCCAACGTGTAAAGAATCATAAAATAGTACATCAGTTAGTCTTGGTACTTGCTAGAAAATATTCAACCTTTCTTCAATACGAACAATCCACCAGACGAAGGTCAGAGGAATTAACTCAACACGCAAAGTATTCACCCTGGAAGGAGCCCTTACAATAATTTACTCTAGGGGTGTTAAAAAGGATCAATGTATATTCTGGTAATCTGAATTCGGGGTCAATATAAATACTGGCTGACCCAGGGGGTGTAAAACAGACCCTTGTATATTTCAAGGCTTTCATGATTGATTGGTACACCTTGTCTTAAATTAAGTTGAATGTTTGGATCGGGATATTTTTGAAAAGCTACGGTTTTCATAGTTACTAGCTAACATAATGAAATTTATCAACAGGGATGGGGTGGAAAAATTGACCAACAATATCTAGACAGGGCTTGTGGATCTTAAAAATGACGCCCGAACCAAAATGATTTCGTTTTCGAAAAACATTTATCAAAAAGAAAGTGGTCTATGTCGTAGTCAAAAGATCGCAAGAAGCATTGCTTGTTACCTTTTGTTGGTCTACAATGAGAAAATGTATCTTCCAGCAAGTTTGCATCAACAGAGTGGCTAACTTTATCGAGATCATTTTTTAAACACTAAATTGAGACAGTTAAATATATTTTATATGGAAACTATTTCAGTCTATATTATTGAAATTTTATTCAGCTGATATGAATACTTTAAAAATATGTCCATCTCATATCGTTTCGAGCGAGCGTTTTTAAAAAACTAACCATTGATAAATTGTAAACTTTTTCCTAAACGTATTGCAATGAATGAGTTCGTGACGTGTGAATGTATTCAAGTTACAACAGCAGTTTTATCACAAACTATACGCTCAACAATGACTTACGCACGGTGCGATACATGCAGTTGGGTTTTTAAGTGCCACCTTCAAACTTGTGACGCGTGCCTTTTTGGCTTCTTATGAAATGATTTTTCGAAGCGAGGCATTAGAATTCAATAGGGAGTTGTATTTTGAAATTATTCATTGGTAGGCAAAAATTTTCGTAAATATTTGTATGACTATCCAATTCCAGTAGTGATATTTCACTTTAAGTGTCGATAATTAATTATTTTTATACAGTTTCACGAAATACGGCATTTTTAAATATAAGTATAATATATGTTACATAATTATATTATAGTATGGTTTACATTACCTACCTCACTAGGTGAAACCTGTTCAGAGGTAGGTGTATCGGTTGATGGAAAGATAGGAATACCGCAGAACTCTCTCTTGGAATATACTGTTCGTATTGATTAAAAAAAATAATTAATGACAAACCATATTATTATAGGGTATCAGAGTTATAAAATGTGTTTTTACAACTACTGTGTGATGTATTTTTATATTTTTAATATTGTACACAATAAATAGAGGGTTAACATAAAAATAATGAAGAATTAATACCCAACGTTCAATAGCGGGGTACAACAATACGTAAAATAAAAGAAAATAAAGTTTCTATCTGGAACCAAACTTTATTTACTTCTGAAAACAAAACAATAATTAAGGCTTTCTGAAAGAGAAACGTGAAAAAAGAGGTAGAAAAACTAGATTACAAGAGATTTGAGAAGTTTAAGAAAGCTCTTGGCGCTATCGCTAAATATGTCAATAAGGAAATTCAGACCATTAAAAAAAAAGTTCTTTGTTAACCTACCAAAACGGTCGGAATTAGAGTGAAAGCCACGTGACGTCACACAGGCGTCATACGATCACACATAATGGTTTTACATGGAAATAATTTAGGCGAAAACAACCGCTGGACGTCATTCTAATGGTATCAACGAAACGGGGCGTTTTATTCACCAAAAAAAACCTTTTTGACTTCAACGTATAGAACTATATGAGATAAAACTTATATATTCAGAATCGACATTTGTTGATCCATATGAATATACAGTTTTTATAACATATTATTTTTCACTGCAGTTGCTTATTATCTTGCCAGTATATCGGATGTTATATAGTCGCCACATTCGAAAAAGAGGTAGAGCGTAGGTCAAGCTCATTCTTTGAAAAGGAATATGGAAAGTTTCAGGACTATGTTATGATGTTGTTTTAAATGACTTGACTGAGAAGGAGACGGGAAAGCGTAAGTTTTTAAAGAACCTGAATAAAGTTATATTTCCAGCAATAATAATAACCTTACTTAATTAAAATTTGGGGAAACGCGTATGAAAGATACAACAATGAAGTACAGTTTATATACAACAGAGTAATCAAATGCCTATTTAACTTTAATTGAGGAACATCCACCAAAAAATGATACAAGGAAACAAAATTGTTAACAATAATAAAACCACACGAGTATTATGTATTATGTCTCTATATATATATAAAAAAATAGTAAACTCTTACATACGAGCAGAGAATTTATTATAAACAAGTGCACACACACTTTATACGAGAACGTGATATCATAAATACCATACACACACAATATTGCAAGCAATCCATTAGCTACGAGCTGGCAATTTATATAAATGCCTTCCATATGAAATCACGATTACAAAAATTATACATTTACAAAAAAAACATTTAAAATGAACGAAAAACAATTTTTTTAATGTTTTTATTTAGGTTATCATTGTAGTTAAGTAAGTGAAAATCTAACTAAATTAACAATCACGCTGTTTCACCGCAGAGGTAGGCAGAAAGGAAGGACCGCCAAATAACTTGATCTTGGCATACACTTCTTGGTTCATTCACATTCATACATCATCTCATACATTCTCACTTGATCGTGCATTGTCTTCCCCGGGCGTTACCGGCTTTTTCCATTCCCATTCACGTCATATATTCTTCTTACACTCCTTTCATAGTTCATTCACTCTACACGCCTAAACCATCTAAGCGTCGATTTCTTAATCTTACTCATTACGCTTACATCAGGCTTGGATTCTTTACGAATCTCAATATTTTTCACATGATCATACATGGTTTTACCACACATTCGCCTCGAAGATCTCATTTCTACGGCATTCGGTTTACTTTGATCCTTCCTCTGCCAATTCCATGCATCACTGCCAAACATCAGGGTTAGTATCAGCACTCCATTGTGGACTGCTAGCTTCGCTTCTTTGGACAACTTTTTGCTAGCGCCAACTGCGTTCTAGTTTCATGATTATCCAAAAATATTGCTCGAGCAATGATGAAGGACTTGGCTTCGAAGGATTGATCCCTTGTTTTGTTCTAATTCCCATCTCATCACTTGTATTAATATTTTATCCACGAATCATCCCAATCCAACTGTGTACGTCATAAATCATTATTTATCATAAACATGAATGGTAGTAATTAATATTAATTCTTTGGAATCAATCGTTCAGTAAAACATTCCTCATTCATCAAACCCGCCCTCCTCCAAAGTGTTTGTTTCCTGTTTCTTTTCAGTCATTTCTTTCTTCTCGCTGGATCAGATCGAAATGATTGAGTGTAGTAACCACTAGACAAATGAAGCGAAAGAGGGAAGAAAGAAAAAGGGAGATGATTAATTATTATTGAAGATATTAATGGAAAAACAGAATATGTATTTAAAATATTTATGACCATCTAAAATAATCAACATTTGGAACACCGCAAACTAATACTTACGCAGTGTGCGAGCTTAATTGTGATACTGTTTTATTATCTTCTTTTTTATAAGAAATAATGATATCCTCACTGCGATTTCCCGTGCTGAGGATTTCATTTACAAAATATGAAATTTCATTATATTAAATTATGTGCTTGATGAAAAAATAAAATAATTGTAAGGTGAGCTGTTTTAAGTGCAGTTGAGTGGTTTAGGTATTAGTCTGTATTTGGTGTTAATATTTTTTTCCATTTCAGATCTCCCTATGTAACGTATCCAGTGGTTTATTTAATTTTTAAATTTATTATGAATGCTGTGATTTTTGAAGGATAGTGGGAATTTGTTGAAGAGTTGAGTACCATTGAATAAGAAGTTTTTTTGTTCAAATGTTGTTTGAGTGGTTCCTTGTTGGATTTGTCTTTGACTCTGAGATCTAGTGTTTTCTAATATGTGTGTTATTTTTTCTTGTTTTTTTTTAGTATTTATCAATGTAAACTATTATCGTTTTAGAATATATTGTTTTATTGACATAAAGTTAGTTTATTAATGATTTCGTCAGTGCTAGTTCTTAAAAGGATTTTAAGAATAATTTTCACAGTGGATTTTCTGTTCAAATGAGTAAATTAAGTAAATAAATTATTAATTTATTGAAATAAAAATAAAGATAAACTTACCGCAAAAAAATCCCCCTATGTAAGTTATCGCTGAAAACGGTTAAGTTGCTTGTTTTCATTTATTTTTTTATTAAACTTTGGAAAGCTGAGGTTCTATGGTCTAATGATTCTGTCATGTGCCGACGGTAAATCTGTGCGCGGCCCGCCGTGTACCGGCTGAGTCTATTTTCATAATAACTTGCCTGTTTTAAGCAAAATTTTATTTTTGTAAATTTTATCGTCTTACTAGATAATTTGTTTATATATTTATAAAAATTGTACATATCTATCATGAGCTTTTTCCTCATAATTGCTGCTTATATTGAAAGAAATAATAATACGTCGGCGATCAATGGATATAAATTTTTAGTTATCCGATGAGTATTTTGTCACACTAAAAATTAAAATAATTAAATAACTTCAGTTGCCTATCTCAATCCACATCTTTCCTTTTCCCATTCCCTTCAGCCTCACAAACTAAACGAGGATACCATAGTCCCACTGATTCAGACAGTTAAGACTGTTGTGTTGCAGCTATTCACATAAAAAAACACCAAGCCATTAACAATAAAAAAGTAACACGAAAGCTCAGAGGTAGTTTAACACGTTCATTGCTAACTAAAATTCGTACATTTCAATGCTATGCTGAGAACATTTGACTGAAAGGTCGAGCGAGCTAAAGGAGTGTTTACATGACCATAATATTGTATAGACATCATAATTTACTGTTTTTTTTTTCAGAAAGAAAGCGAGAAAGAGGAATGTGTAATGTTTTATTTATTATGGCGAACTAGGCTAGAAACGACTCAAAACCACATGGCTGCGTCTGTTTTAGACCGGAAATGGAACAGACGGCGCAACGCGCGAGGCGCGTTGCGCGCATGCCGATCAAATTACTGTCAACGCATGACGGGCGGTGTCAGCAATGAACGTGTTAATAATAACCGTTTTTCTCAAATACGTTTAATTTCATGTTTGCTAATATTACAAAAAATGGTATCGTAATGGGGTGTAAATCGTATTTAATATATGCTTGAAAGAATTTTTGTAGGAAATGAAATAAAAAAAAACTTCTTCAATTCAAAGTACGGCCAATTAAGTCAACGATTTTATTTGTATGTACCCATTCAAATTCAACGATACCTCTTCAACATGCTTCCCTTCTCAATATATTCGTCAGAGCGTGTTTTGCCGGAAGCCCGAGTGAAAACAAATAATGATTGTGTATAAATGAAATTGAAATAAAATCGATTTGGAAATTGCGTACAGGCGAAACAAGAATACCTACAATTGACACGAGAAACATTTACATCCACATAAAACAACAGCTTCGGGTATTTCTTTTATAAGCAGAGTGTTTTATTTGATCCTAAAAATACGCCGAAAATACGGATATTTAACGTTGTACATCTAAATTCAAATGAAACAACAACTTCATGTGTTATTTTAAAAGTAGAATATTTTAACTGTGTCACAAAAAACATGCCTAAAATGCGAAATTGTTTTTTACCATCTCTGTGTTGATGTTTTTTGTCATTTCAAATGAGATACATTATATCTGAGTAAATCATTATAATTCAATATGGCACGTTACCATAATGGTGTACGGTATCATCGCTTGGGGCTTGCTAGTAAGTAATATATTGACACAACCTTATTAAAAGTAACACTTAAAAAACCAAATTTTTAAACGTATTGACGTACCAAATGTAGTACAAATACATAAAAAAAATGTACTATTAAACCTGTAAAAAAACTCGCAAAAAAAAACGTATTTATGAAACTAGATCGAAACAAAATAACATTTTCCACAAAATATAATAATTTGTATCCAATTTGGTATTTTAACCTGCTATTCTGTTAACATTTTTGTACTTAAACTATATTTCGTATTTTTATATGTTTATTAAAAGGAACGGCTGGTCTGCCTGTTTCATTTATATCTTATTTAAAAAAAAAAAAAAATTCGTAGAATAGACGTAATATAAGAATAGGAAGTAATATTTGTACAGCGCCACTGAGGTGATTTTTCACAAAAGCGGCGCTATAGAAATGGTACGATTATTATTATTAATTTTGGATTTGGGGCCAAAATACTCATCCAAACTGAAAGATACATTTTTTTAATCCAAAGGTTTAGTAAATATCTAGTATGTATGAGAAGTATTTTATTTATTTTAGTTTTAAAATCAAATTTTAGATCCAACTTCGAAAAAGATTTGCGGGTTTATCGAATTTTAATATTTGCTATGAAAATATGAATACGTAAATTAAAAAAATAAAAAAAACATTTAAAAGAAAAATGTTTTTTCGGGTCGATATTTTAAATTATTTACGGTAAATTTGTGTTCCAAAGTAAATTGGTCGTTTTTAATTTAATTTAAAGTCCACCGTTAATATTTAAAAAAAATATATATATAAACATATATATATTTTATTATATTTTTAAAGTAGAAGGGTATAACTTTTTTTTAATCACCTTTACCCCCCAAATAATTGTTAAAGGTGCCTCTAATGTAGCAAAAAATCAATTCCTCTAATGTCCTATATTTCATAATGTACAGCATAAATAAATAAAATACTTCTAATCCGTACTAGATATTTACTATATATTTAGGTGAGTATTTTGACCTTAAATCACCCTGAGCCCCTGAGCTGGTCACATAGGGTTACACCAAGCATATAAGTGGAGGGCTTGTTGGGAAGATTATGTTTTAAATATGTAATTTTTTGTAATAAATAAATTTTGTAAAATAAAAAAAAATAGTTTTGAATTCTGTATCTTTAACTCTTTGACAAAAACGAACGATGCAATAACGTAACTGTTACATTTGCGACTCAATTAACACCTGAAGTCTGGTTGGTTGAATGAATGACCATGGATGAAACAAGCTGAGGATGAAAGCATCAACCGGTGCGAAGATTAAATAATAAACAAGGTCCGTTATAAAATATTTCATTTCATTCATAACAAAGCACCATGGCGGCGGAGTAGTTAACACACCCCATTGTCCCGATATAAAGTGCGCGCCGAACTTACAAGCAGTTAAAAAAGTTAACCGTTTGGTTACAACCTCCCCCAGCCATATCCCAAACGGCAGTTAAAACTTTAAAAATTAACAATGCCATTACTCTAGGAAACATGATGTCGGTCTCGAGGAGCTAACGCACCACGGAGAACGACAACGGTTTGCTTATAGGAACGGCTGCGCAGCCTGTATTATAAAAAAAAATATTTTCGATTTGAGGCCAAAATAATCATTTAATCCGAGTGATCTCTTTTTATAAAAAAGGTGTAGCAAATATTTAGTACCAATTAGACGTATTTTTTTATTATTTTTTTGCTGAACTTACAAAATAAAGGCTATAAAATAAATCGTTTTGCGCGATTTTAGAGGCAAATTAAGTAAATATTTGAAGTCTAAGGATGGTTTAAAAAAAATCTGCTTTCAAAATATAATGATACATAAAATAAAATGTGTAAAATTAAGCATTATTGTATCGAACGTGTCTACAGAGTGCATTAATTTAAACAGATAAAACATTTTTCTTTATAACCAAATATAAATAATTGCACAACACGTGCCGACACAATATCGAGCCGAGATATCACAACACATGCACATAATAAAATAGCGTACGCACAGCGGTATATGCTCTTTTCAATTGAACCGCAGAATGGACAACATATCCTCCCTTGGATACCTCGACCTGCCGCTACCAGACAAGAACAGCTTTCTACACCCAGCAACCGCTGACGTCACCACCCGCTACCTCAGCACTATACTGGATGGTGCTATAAGTCAAGTATGCTCGGTCGACAACACCTCAATTGGAAACTACCAAACGCCTTTCTCAAGAGGATTCGCAAATCACTATAGTCGTGGGTCCCTGTGTGCCGGTGCTTAAATATTTACACTATTTTTTCTTGTGCGGGTCCTGCTCGCGTTGTTCAATTATGATGGAAATTTAAATCAAAAACGACCGATTAACGTTTACAATTTTTCCGTACATAATTAAAAATAGTAACCCGAAAAAAAATTTTTTTAGGACGTTTTTGTTTTTGTTTTATGTAATCAAAATTTTGTGAAAAACATGATATAGAATTTATTTTTTGCATTTTTGTAAAAAGCTTTTACTTTGTGCCTTGCCATATTTTTTGTATAATCCCATTCTGGATATTTTTCAAACCCCTACTTACCCCTTCCCCTTTGATCGTCTCCCACTTTGTATACTTACTCCTCGTCCCCATCTTCTTACTCTTCTTATGTAGCCTCACAACATACTCAAATTGGGGATGCCGTAATCCCACTAGCTCCGGGCAATTGGGATTCTTGTGCACTAGAAATCACTGCAAAATCTCTCCTAGTATTAGGATATTTTTTTTCTAAATAAATCGTTTCGGTAATCCATTCTTCTCACATCCATAACCAAACATGTCGCCAGCTAGAGTTAGAAAATATGGAAAATTTGTGTAAAAAAGTACGACAAAAGTTTGTAAATTAGTTACACGGGCTAGAACAACATTGAAGCCAAAGGTTAAGGTATGGACACTTGTCCTAGCCTCGTGAAAAGGGGTTGGTTTAGTTTAATACTACATGAAATTATAATTGGCCAATATGATTCGCCGCGACAGGTGTTGAATCCCCATTCAAATTTTTATTAATAATTTTAAAGCGAACACTTTAGAACAACAACAGATTTTTTTAATGCTTTTAGCAAAAGTTAGAATTTTGGTTGCTTTCGCTATAATATTTGCCTTTTATAAGAACTCGAGTTTAGGCGTTGTTTGGTGACTTTTTGAATAATATAGTTGAAATTGGTTCGTGCGACAAGATATGCGATTAAATTAGAACATGTTTAGTTCTGATCGTGATAAACGCGCAATTTCTGGGCCACGTGATCTAGTTGCCGGGATTCGCCGTTACGGCGGCGCTGCTTTTGCATGTTTTCGCCAGAGACCACCGCGGATGGCTGCTGTTGCATCGTCTGACATCAACAACATCTGACATTTTGGTTTGTTTTGATTGTTATTATTTTTTATAAAGAGAGACATCCCCATGTCATTTTAATTCTTCCTGTTTTTTTTTAAATTTTATTGATTGGAAGGGGAAGGAGATGGGAAAGAAGAGACCTGGTTATTCAGATCTAGTCACCAAATACAGCTAAAGCTATTTCAAGCAACGTTTTGTTTCTGAATGGTGGTCTTTCACCAGGGCGATACTGAAAGCATCTACCACTCTATATTACAAATTAATCAAATAAAATTATAATCACATTATTGATAAAGATCATACCTTCAATCAAAGTATCGGTGCTTATACTCTACACAAAAAATTGTCACGGCAATGGAATAAATATTTTAGAATCACTCGAAATAAAGAAAGCGCTTAAACCCAAAAGCAAAATTCTTAATAATAAATTAAATCCAATAACCCAATATTAGGTATATTTCCATAAACTCATAAAATTTCCCATTAGTCCTTAACCATCTATTTAGGTGTTCCTTGGAAATCCATTATGTTAGATTTTTATTTATTTTATGCTACCTCATTGTTTCTTTGTTCTATGTTATGTTTTGTCTCATTCTATTTGTATATATAAACACACGGTACGCATTTTTTTAATTAGTTTAATTTTGTACTAGAGTGGGAAGTTGTTACTTGTGCAATGGTGGAAGACTCAGCTAGATAGAGGATTGAATCGACGACGCACGGGTGGAATCTCGATGCTTTAGGTTGCTCGGATGATGGTTATATAGGTATATATATATTTTTTCTATAATGAGATTAAGTATACATTGTACAGTCCCGGCGACGACTGGGAACAATTGACAATTAAGTAGTTGACGCAGTGTGGATATAAAGAAAGTAAACTTTAATTAAATTAATTTATTAATTTTTATTTCAGTGGATAGGAGTTAGAATTAACATTTTCAGTGGCACAGTCTAGATTAATAAACGAATCGTTTAGTTTTACAGAGGAAGTAATACTTGAGATTATGTAGCGAAGATGAAAATTAGAAAGGATCAGCTTTAGAAAAGCTCTAAGCCAAATCCTGTGAACACGTGTTTTCATTAAATTTAATGTGAATTCTCTCTAGTTAAAATTGTATAATTATACCACACAAAAACCTCAAATTCCCGGATCCACTGGGAGTTTGGTAATCCCAATTTGGCTATGTTTTCAGCTTAAAGGAGTGGAGGGGGGAAGACGATTGGATGCAAAAAAAATGATTGAAGGTGACTGATGGTATGGGCGAGTATCAATCTGACACCATTATTTTTCATTATTTACTAGCTGTAGCATTAACCCGACCCCTACCCCTACCCCTACTACTACTCCTACCCCTACCCCTACCACTACCACTACCCCTACCCCTATCCCTACCCTTACCCCTACCCTTACCCATTCCCCAACCCCTACCCCCACCCCTACCCCTACTCGTACCCCTACTCCTACCCCTACCCCTACCCCTACCCCTACACCTACTCCTATCCCTACCTCTACCCCTACCCCTACCCCTACCCCTACCCCTACCCCTACCCCTACCCCTACTCCTACCCCTACCCCTACCCCCACCCCGTAGTAGTTTCCACCGGCGTAGGAAAGGGGGATGGTGGCGGTTTTCCAAAATTTCAAGTAAACAATGACCTACCTCTTATTTTGAAGTTCAAGCAAGCAAAATTTCATTAAGCTCGGAATAAAACTGTAGATTTGTATTAAAAACAAACAAACACCTACTTGACGGGACACTTCTTTACCCATACATATAGACAGACGAAGAAATTAATAAAATGATTTTCTAATTAAATCAGTTTTGTGTGTGAAAGAGAAATTATAATATAAAATTATTTTTTAACTCAGAGTTAAAGATTTTACCGCTCTGCCATGAAGAACACTTAATGGCGGTCTTCACATCGTTATCATGATATAAATATAACGTTATCTAATATTTCAGGGAAAAATTTCTTTCTTATTAAATATTATATTAATCCCATACAACGCAGATACATACACAAAACGTATAATACCCAAGGGGCCATTTTCTATCGCTACAAATTCGCCACTCCAGCTATATAATGTATTGTGCACATTCGAATAGATACAGAGAAATAGAGGCCTTATCTGCCTTTGAAACGGTTCCGACCAAAGGAATCTTCGCTAAGCTGCGAGAAATAGAAAACCACATTTTCACCGGGTGGTTAGAAATATCATAACGATATTGTGTGTACATAAAGTACCGGGAGATTAAACTGTTCTGCTCTGTGAAATTATTAACAATTGCTTAACTTTCGTTTGGTTCGGAGTAATATGGTTTTTTTTTCAGAGATGTTTTTAGCAGAGAGCACAAATTGTAGATGCCACACCCTTTTTGCAATTGTAGTATAAACGTCATAAACACGTAAAAAGTTATTGAAGCACTGTGGTATCAAAAATCGATCACCAAGAAAATAAATAATTCTGTGAAAACCACCATCTATTGACAATTTCAGTAACTATTTGTGAAATATTGATTCCTGAATATTTAGTTTACACGTGCGATCATATGTGGCACTACTCGTATACAGTTTGGCTATAAGTTTGACATTTTCAAAGGACAAGTTCGCGCTTCAGAGAGATAGACATGCACAAAAGAATCATATTCCCAATCCTACCGAGCAACTGTTGGATAGAAATTTAGCCTCAACACTGCTCAAATCTACAACCGCGCTTTTCCCAACGCAACTCCCGATGAAGTAACTATAAAAATAAAATAAAAAAGTTATTTATACTGCCATTTTTGAAAATAATGGTAAGTTTTCAATTGTTTTTATCGGCATTATTAACTTTTAAATGAAGATTCATAATTAAATGTCACGTCTAGAGCATTGCATTCCTTTCCTGGTTAAGTCATCCATCACTACACAAGAATAATTTCCACTAAATATGATGGTATTAGAAGTTTTTCATATATTTTCAGGCTATTAAACCCGGAATGTTTGTCTTTCATAAAAAGGAAAAAAAAATTAAGTCTCTAACTAACTAAAGTAATTAACTAATCATAACGTCGTTTCGCCGCAGGGGTAGACAGAGAGGACAGCCCGCCAAATAATTTGATCTTGGCATACACTTCTTGCTTCATTGACATTCACACATCGTCTCATACATTCTCGTCTGTTATTTTGACTTCTGACATCGCCTGACTCAAGTATTTCATTCACTTGATCGTGCCATGTCTTTATAGGGCGTCCCCGACTTCGCTTTCCATTCAAATTAGCGTCATATATTATCCTTACACTCCTTGCTTTGTTCATTCGCTCTACATGCCCAAACCATCTGAGCGTCCCTTTTTTAATCTTACTCATTACGCTTACTTCGGCCTTGCATTGTTTGTCAATCTCAACATTTTTCACGAGTCACAATTCAGTTTAAATCACATTTCGAATTGCAGTAACGTATACTGCCGTGTGAACGATATCTATGGCCGCGCCAGTCATTTTATGAACCGTGACATCACACGTTCATTTGACGACCGACGAGATTAATACCATTTTGACGGTTTATCAATACTGTTATAAAAGTTTTGTCCTTAGCATACTCTAATTAATACGATACTTTTGAAAATAACACGAAATTCCGTTCTATGAAACAGCATTATTACAGTAGATCTGCACGCATATCACATTAAAATTATTCATTGCGCAAAATGCATTAAAATTTTCTAAAAAAACATTTCTGATACCAGGAGAGCATTCAAACCAGAGGTGTTCTGAACGGATGTGCAGATAACATAGCTTTCAATGGTTGTTCGCATTAGGCATTTAGATAAAGGAGGGTTGATATTCTCAGGGAATATTGTTGCACCTAATGGAACTTTCATCAAAATGGAAAATCAGTTTTCCGTCTTTTAATTATTTGATGGCCTATTTGAATGGGCTCGATTGCTGATTAGAGTGAATAAAATTTTTAAAAATGTTTTTTGCAGACGAAAATTACATTTCTTGGAGGTATGAATGTGAATGAAGCAAGGAGTTTTGACAAGGGCAGAGCGAGCGGTTAAGGCTATGCAATGCGAAGTAATATGCAAAATCATGTGTTTTTGATTTTAAAATTTGATGGCTTAGAAATATCGTAGATTATTTAATTAAATGCCGCAAGTAAATCTCACCAAGTTTAACCAAGCTGGTGAGTCTTTTATAAGCCTAGAAAAAAATAATGTCTCAGAATTAAAAAAATGTTTAAAGCGCAAAATCTCCTACTTATGAACCCTTTTGTGTATGTTGTCATATTGTTAATAGTAGATAATTAAGCTTTTTAGAATATGAGAGAAAAATATTTTTTAATTTTGTGTCCGGCCTTCACAAATGAAATAAAACATGTATTTTATTTTTCTATGATTTTGCTAAGGAAAAAAATCGTCGGTGAAAATTGGCCATTTGAAAATATTTAATACGCAATTTATACCCGAACATTTTTTTTATCATCTTTTTTAATATGTTGTTGTTGGAAGATCTAAGAATCTCGGCTGATGTACTATTTCTGAAAAAAATGCTAGATCCACTATAATAGAGTGACTGAAAAAAACTTCTTATGACATGCTACTAAACTCTACAACAAAATCCCACTATTATTCAAAAATTGCAACAGCCATAATAAATTTAAAAATCAAATAAAACACTGGATACGTTACACAGGGAGATCTGAAATAGAAAATATATTAACACCAAATACAGACTAACACCGAAACCACTGAACTGCATTGAAAACATCTGACCGAATAATTGTTTTATTTTTTCATGAAGCACATTAATTTAATATAATGTAAATTAAAATTTTGTAAATGAAATCCTCGGCACAGGAAATCATTGTTTCTTATAAAAAGGAAGACAATAAAATGATATTATTATTATATATACACTATTTTTCTTGTTCTTTTATTAATATAAATCACACACATACATTTCAACTAGATCAACCCCCCACCCCCTTCCTTTCCACACCCCAATACAAATTACATGAAACTTTTGAACTAATATTTCTTCTTTTTTTTTTTTAATCATTGAGGAAGATAATATTAACACATCCCAAATGAAACACGAAACCGAAAAAACAACAGAAATTAAAAAGATTTCAGTCGCATCTGGGACTTATTGGCTGCTATCCGTATGATGATTGCAAAGTTTCATCCCGAACTCAATTGCAATCTGGATTATAAAAATGGAGGATAATATTAACAAATCTTGAACATGAAGTATGATATCGGTGTAAATGGCGTAAATTGAACTGGTCTCATTAGCTACGTTGGTTAAGCGGTTACACCGGATAGGTAGAGGTCCATGGTTCGAGTCCCAGATGCGACTGAAATCTTTTTAATTTCTGTTGTTTTTTCGGTTTCGTGGTTCATTTGGGTTGTGTTAATATTATCTTCTTCAATGATTAAAATATTACAATGAGGTTTACAAACTTCAATTAGTTATAAAAAAATAAATTTTATATTTCTTCTTTATTTTGAATAAATATATTTTTAATTTTATTTTGATTTCGTAGAAAATCACTAGATTCACTCATATATAATACCCAAGTGGAAACCTGTAAATGGTCAAATTTATTTATTATACTTTATCATTTTTTTATGTAAACTGTTGGTCTTCATAAATTAACAAAAATAAAACTACAAACAGCCTACCTTCGGCCGCGAGTGTGCGTTGTCACTTTACTTCTCCATCAATGTGGTGAAATCAGGTGGAAGAATCTCAGAACATTAAACACGTCTTACCACGATTGCGTATTGAAGGAAACTATCATAAAATAAAACGCCAATGTCTTTTACTTTAAGTTGACCGATTCTTTGCAACCATTCTGTACATATTTTTCGGTGGAAAAATGTATTTATTTTCAATAGAAGAGATTTTATGTCGAGATTTTTATAATATATTATTATTTTTTAGATAGTTTGGCCACAGGTTATTTCGTATTCAGAAATATTGAATAGATGGAGAAAACGTTCTTTATTTATTCCACCGTGTCCTTAGAGACTGCTTTTGGAAATCCAGATATTAGAAGAAAAAATCTAAATATGCATAGCTAGGCAATAAAATGTAGGCATTTAATAAAGAGGAACTATATTTTTTCATTACTATCGAACACATAAACACATAAAACATGGTTCTTACAACCAAATATAAATTATTGCACAACACTTGCAATAATCATGCCGAAAGCTGGTATTTTACAACATCGCGCCAAGAGCCTATATTGCACCACAAATGCAAAAGCAATTCAAGATTGCACCACAGTTGCAATACCGATCTGAGATTTTATAAGACGTGCACGTAATGTTATTGCACTATAAAAAGCGTACGCACAGCGGTATGTGCTTCTTTTCACTTCAACCGCAGGATGGAAAACATGTCCTCCCTTGGATACCTCGACCTGCCGCTACCAGAAAATAACAGTCTTCTACACCCAGCAATCGCTAACGTCACCACCCGCTACCTCAGCGATCTATCATACTGACTGGTGTCATAAGTCAAGAACGCTAGGAGGGACAACATCTCCATTGGGAATCTACCAAACGCCTTTCTCAAGTGGATTCGGAAATCACAATAGTCGTACGTCCCTGTGTGCCGGTGCCTAAATATTTACATTAGTTTTTCTTGTGCGGTTCCTACACGTCTAGTATAATGGTAATATGCCTTTAAATTTTTGTTCCTCTCATTAAATTTTTTTCAGATTCGATTTTCACAGTTAAATTATGAAAAACATCGTAATTCATCTTTTTACGTTTTTTTAAAATAAAATTAATGTGAAGTATCTTATTTACACAACTGTTTAATCTATAAATATCAACATGTTTCGAAAGCTAAGCTTTCCTCTTCAGGATACATAATAAAAAACAATGACACGTGTGTACAAGTTATAAATAATAATAATGTAAGAATGGAGAAATTACAAACGTTAACAATAATTTACCACTACGTAATGAAAGCAGGTAAGTAATTAATTAATAATATAAAAGTGGTTGGAAATTTTTTTTTTTAAATATTACGTAATAAATTCATAATTGAAATTTAAGAAAAAAAATTATTTTATTTAAAGCATACAAAATAAAATAATTATAATTATTATATCCCTGGCTTCTTCTACCATTCACATTCGCAGCGTATATTCATCTTACACTCCCTTCTCAGTTCGTTTTACATGCCCAAACCATCTAAGCGTCCCTTAGTTAATCTTACTCATTACGCTTACATCAGCCTTGCATTCTTTACGAATCTCAATATTTTTCACACGATCATACATGATTTTATTTCATAGACCTCATATCTATGGTATTCAGTTTACTTTCATCCTTCCTCCGCCAATTCCATGCCTCACTGTAATACATCAGGGTTGGTATTTAAGGACTTTTAATGTCATTTTCAATTAATTCCCATATGTTTTTTGGTTGCTATCTTTCTATATGACCGCAATATTCTACCAGAATTTATTTGAGATAGTGTCTCGGATAAATGAGACATCTGTTAACTTTTCATTATTATTTTCTTGCCAGTATCTGTCTTATTATTGTATAATATTTACGAAATTTGTCTCACTACTGGATTAACGTTTTTTTGAGGGATTTCATTTTGAGAGACAGCAAAGTAAGACAAATTTTGAGACATCTTGTAAATTCTATCAAATTCCTAATTTACATTTTATAACAATACTTCTCGGCAGGAAACACTAAAGCGAACGCAGAATAATTAATAACGAGTCTCAAAAAACATTTTATGAAGCCATAAAATAACATCTTAAGCGAAAATTAATTAAGAATTCTTAGCTAATTACATGCAAACTTTCACAATTAATTTCAATAACACGCACTTCGGCGGAATGTTACAGTCGTCGTTAATAATCCGGTAATAAAACAAGTGTTCATCTTAGAATCAGCAGTAATTGGATGATTTATGTGATGAATGAATATTATTATTCATGATGAATGGGAACAAAGATTAGATAATAATTTAAATAAAGATATTGAAGTTTGAGAAAGTGGGTGGAGCAATGGTTGGAAACTCGTTAACCCTGTATAATAATAATAGCAATTGTATTATTCGTGGGAAAATCACCTCAAGGGTGCATATTAATTGTTTTTGTTTTTAATTCGTTTGTAAATGAAGTTTAATAATAATAATAGTTTAATAATGTTATTAAGTTCTGCAAGTATTTTTAGTTTTTATTATTGTGACAGCTGTTTCGGCGTTTAAAGCCATTTTGCAACTGTGGTTAAACCACATTGACTTATATCTCATCAAGGGTGCTTTACAAATACTTTATTCACTTACTTTGCAGTGGAACGATAGGTTGTGTCTCCCTCCCCTAAAGCCTTCTCCGCAGATCGGGATTAGTTACCCCTACAGTTCTCCTGTGTCACATGTCTGATACGATCAGGTATTTCCTAACTTTCCTCTTCTCCACTTTCCACTGTCCGGCAGTTAAAACACCAGTATCTAAGATTTATTAAAAATATTTACTAAGGTGTAGGAATAAGCGTCCGCTTACTTCGACTATCATAAATCATGTTTTCCGAGAAACAATATGCTGGAAAGACGTACGTTGTTATATAATACTTACAAAGTAAAATCAAAAGAGTGTTTATGATTAATGTTGATGTAAAATCTGGTTGCCAATATTCTTTAATTTTTTCATGAGAAATCGAGAAGGGATAGTCAAATCGCTACTTCCCAAGAACGGAATTAAAGTCCCCCTCACTGTGACAGTGAGGGGTAGTAGGGGCCGAGAACTGGATGGTGGGTGCTGGGTGGTGGTGAAAGCCGTGGGTGGCGAAGGGTGGAACTGATTGAAAAACCACTGGAAGGTTTAGAGGATTCTAAATTTAGGACGATGCGTTGGAGTTGGTTGGCTTATTTAAAGTCAGGGGCGTGCTTGTGAATAAAATAAATTAAGCTAGGGTTAAATTTTTATTATTTTTTTTATATTTATTATAATCACGTCTGGTATCCTTCGGGGTTTTATTGTGACACCAGTGACCTCCAAAGACGTGGATGACTTTTATTATTTTTGTTAAATTCACTCGTATATCGTTTTGTAAAATTTTGTGTACAGTTTTTTTTTTTTTTTACAGTAACTCAACACAGGAGACCAAGGAGGAAATAATTTTCCTCAAGGCCTATATCATCTTTGGGGATGCTGTGTGGAGGATCTTTTAGAGGATAGGAAGGAGTGAACTTGGGTCTTGAAGAGACCCATGTTATAGGATGAAGGAAATACAGAGGCCGGCAGATCATTCCACAGCCGAGCTGTTGAACACAAGAACGAGTCGTAGAAGCGACCCGTTCTCATGTGACAAATGTCAACCGTGTGCAAATGTTGGGCGCGCGTTTGGCGTGTTCCCTGACTATGCACCGGTGCCGAAGGGATCAATGACGCTAGTTCCTCGGAGCATCTTCCATTAAAATACCGGTAGAACAAGGACAGCATTCCCACCCGACGTTTGTGCTCCAAAGATTGCAACCTATTTGTTAAGATAGGCGAATCTATCAAACGGACCGCCCGTTTCTGCACAGAGTCAAGGTTTTTTTCAGATATTTTGGGACTCCCGACCAGAGGTGGCTGCCAAATTCTACAATGGGGCGCACTTGCGATTTGTACAGGGTCAGCAGTTGTGTACTATTAAAGTATCTGCGGGCTCTGTACAATACGCCCAGCTTCTGAGAGGTTAACTTGCCAGGGAACATTTATCCCTCTTCTCGTGTTAACTGTGGTTAGAGGTGTATAAATGTGGAGATAATCTTCTCTAGCAAGTGAGCGGGCTGCCCATTGCTACTGTAGGGCTTTCATTTAATTTATTTCAAAGAATTGCAAACTGTGTTTTATGTGCCAGGGGCACTTGCTGACAGAATCTTACAATAAAGCCCGCTTACTAAGGTAATGTAGGGAATAATTATTTTTGTATAATTTAATTTCTTTAGTAAGACCCACAACTTTCTGTGCTTTAATCAATTTTCAGGATAATTTTTTTCACCAAAAATATTTATTTTCTCTTTTGAACGTTAAAAATTCATTAGAAAAGGCTTTATGATATAGAATTATTTTCATAAAAATATAGAAAAAGTCTGTTTGTCTATGGCAAAAACTCTAGAACGAATGATATTGTCAAGTTTCTTCGACTGAAAATTCTAGATTGACACAAGTATTTACATTAATTATGATGCCCCATAGAACTTTTGAATATTAATTTAAACGTCCATATTGATTAAGTGTTAAAAAACATCTACTGTTTCCGAAAAAAACGTTGAAGACAATTTTTTTTCCTGGTAGTCATGGTATATCAGTACTTGCTTCGCTAAAAAAATACTGATAGAAAACAGAAAACAACAAAGCCGTTTTTAATACCAAACGACTCTTCCACACCAGGGTAATGTTTACAAATTTGTATTAAAAAGAACATGACTGAATTAAAAAAATAAATCTAATAATCCCTGAGAGAGAAAACATTATTCCATTAACAGAACAATATCAAGTAATGCGAACGTATTCTCGTTTCGTCATCAAAATGCAATTACTTTTGTATTACAATTAAAATTTACAAATATGAAAAAAAAAAAAAAAAAACAATTCCGTTGTTAACAAAGATAACAGTTTTGTGTTATTTCACTTCAAGGGCATTTTACAATAAATAAACTTAAAAAAAATGATTAACTAACTCCATTTAGTGATAGTGATATTCCTACAGTGCTCCTTTTATATTCTGTTTATACATTCTTAACATATTACATACGTTCTTTCTTATTCTTAATATTACTCCTACAGTACTCCTTACGTACATATTCATTTTAAAGAGCATTTATAGATGTCTATGTATTGAAAGTAGGTAACTCAGATTCATATCGATTATAAAGCTACCCAGAGATAATCATAACAGTTATAAAAAGAAAAATTCGATAAATAAAGTTGAAAATATAAAATATCTTGGTATGCACATAGACGATCTTCTTAAATGGAATATTAAAGTTACAAACTTAAAGACAAAACCAAGGAAACTTGTCTATTTCTTTAAAAAATGTTAGATGTATACGGAATAGAAAACAACTGAGGCAAGTTTACTGTGCTCTTGTACAATCATCTCTCGAATATGGTATTATCAGTTGGGGTAGTGCCACAAATACTTACCTGGAGCCTTAAGAAAAGAAACTAATCCTGAAGGTTATTCTTAAAGTTCCATTAAGTATGAGTACTGATTTTATTTTTAAGAAACTAAATGTTCCCTACTTGA
>JAHDVE020007742.1:0-35480 GCA_022606495.2 Halesus radiatus
TATTTATCATGAGTAGTTTTCCCAGAACAGCTACTTAAATTCAGAGAAACGATTTTTTTACATTGCCTATCGGATAGGCCGGCGTTCGACGGGTACAAATTTTGTAATATCCGATGGGCAATTTCGTGGCATTAAAAGTAAAAAAACACGAAGAATAGGTCTCGTCTCATTCAATTATTAGATTCACCTAATAAAAACTGCATTAATTCTCTTTTTTTGTTAAAATAAACCTTTCAGTAATTGTGGCAATTTCGATTGCGTTGTTCAAAACAAAAGCGTGTGGGTATGGAACCTCTTCGATACGCAGATCTGGAATCAAATCATGTAAAGCTTTGAACCTATAACCCGGTGCCCACCCATCCTTCTCCGTGTAGATTATATTAATCTTGTTTTTATTATCGTTTAAGTTTTCAAAATCTAGATTTCGTACTAGATCCATCTCGTTGAAAGCAAGATGTAAAACTTTTTCGATGACAGTCGGACGAAGGTATTTTAAAACCGTGTTTAAATGCTCGGACGGAATGCCGTTTAAAAAGAAAAACGATGTTATGAGACAAGAACGGATTACCCGCGGTAGATAGCTAAAGATGTATAAGAAAAAATATAATATCGGCGTTATTCTTCTTACGATCTTGTTAAGCCAGAATCCATTGGGCGTGTCGGCTATGAATTCGAGGGTCGGGTAAAGAAGTGATACGGAGACGATCTTCTTGCTGATCTCCGGGTGTTTGAGGAGTTCCATGGCCATCCAGCCTCCAATGGAGTGGCCCACGAGGTGGATCCTGGTGGGCTGGTCGATCATGTCGGTGAGGAAGTCTATCTTCTGCTGCAGCTGGCCGCACAGTGCAAATTCGCGCTCCCTTCCTCGAACGGAGCCGACTCCGTGTTCATCGGTGATGTCTTCATTGTTGGGTTCCTCGTGACCACCGTGTCCTAAAAAGACACAGAATTATATAAATTGGCACATGACTAGAGCGGTAGATTCCTTGCTTCTGGACCCAGAGAACACGGGTTAAAAACTGGAATTTACAGATGTTGCAGGCAACAAAAATGTTTAGATTTGTGTATGGTTGTGAATGAAAAATTAAAAAAGACAAATGATTCAAATTTGAGTCCAAAAAGAATACATTGTATTGTTTATTGTTTCATCTTCACTCTCCTGACTCCTGACAGGCTGCAAGGGGTTTTCTGTTCTTTATAGTAGACCAGGTAGAGATAATCCAGATACCAAGCACACCATTCCATTGACTGACTAAAAAGAAAACATTGTATTGTTTCATCTTCACTCTCCTGACTCCTGACAGGCTGCAAGGGGTTTTCTGTTCTTTATAGTGTATCAGGTAGAGATAATCCAGATACCAAGCACACCATTCCAATGACTGACTATAAAAATGATAAAATAATATGTAGTACATTTACAACACGTTCCGGAGTGGAAGACAACCTCAACTTTGCCCAGGATAGAAATCACCATTCAGAATCGAAACAAGCCAAAATGACCTTAACCATGTCAAGTGATGGGCTCTAAATAGTCAGGTACTTTGAAAACCTTCCGCATGTCTTTCCCCTCACTTATTTCGTTCAGACTCGTAACATTCCTCAAACGGAAATGCCATACTTCCACTGGTTTCGGGCAGTTGCAACTCTTGTGAGAGATATACATAAAAAATTAATTTGTTTCATATTAACAATATTGAAAAGAATAGGTATGTTTAAGCAAATGCTCTAAATGACAATATTTCCAGCTCCTGATATTTTTGCCATACGTTAAAATGGCAACATGCTACACTAGCGCCTCCGGCGGCCTGTGTTGACAGGATTGGACTTTCTGTGAAATATATTCTTAATAAAATTTGGAAATCGAAAATTCATAAAACGCAGCACGTGTAATCAAATATCATAGGCTTCAAAATAATGAGAACACGCTAACTGTATTGCTATTATAATAAATATTTTATTCCCTTTCTAAATAATACAGACAGTACGCGATCAGTGAGGCTTTAAATGTTAATATAACCTTAAAGCTTTTAACCTCTTTAAAAATATACATAATAATAATACTTGGATGATTTGTATAGCGCCGTTTTTGTGAAAAATCACAATCAAGGGCGCTGTATAAACATATATATATTTTTCTCACATATTAACAAAAATACATATACATATGAGTAAAAACAGGAAAGTCATAATTAAGTAGATAACCTAATATTTGTTTTATGAATTTTCCATTTCTATAATTTATTAAAAATATATTTCACAGAAAATCAATTAAAATGTTTGGAAAATATCAATTTCTCCAATTGGCGCCGCTAGGGGTACTGGTGTAGTATGTTGCCATCAAATACCAGGAGATGGAGGATGGTTTAAGTGAAAATGCTTGCCTTATATTAGCCATACAATTAAAGTTCTTGCCTTTAAGCTTTCTTTTCATGAACACATTAATAATGTTGCTGATAAATCACTTAAACTTCTTGGCTTCATCAATAGAACTGCCTGTGACTTTAAGAATATAAATACCCTAAAAACTCTCTACTGCTCACTAGTTCACCCCATCTTGAATATGCCAGTGTCATTTGGTCTCCTTTCTATGCTGCTCATATTCATCATATTGAATCTGTACAACATCGCTTCTCACATGGAATTGCATGGAAATTAGGGAGAGAAAGAGGCGATTACTCCTACAATGAAATTGAAGAAACCATAAACATTTCTTCATTAGAAAAGCGTAGGAATAACTTTGATCTCAATTGCATTTTCAAAATTATTATTTGTATTAATGACCAACCTTCTTTGTTGCAACTCATCCAGTTCAACACTCCCCGACATAGACTCGGAAATAATTTATGCTTTTCCTCAATCAACACTACTAATTATGGGTACCATTCTCCACTGTCCAGGATGTCAAGATTTGTTAACCAAAGCCAGGGCCTAGAAATTTTTAGTACCATTCAAAAATTTTTGTCAGGCTTTACAAAAATAAACTTTGAAGAATATCATTTAATTCGTGGACTCTACCAAAACCTTGTCCAGGCTTTGACTTGAACGTTCTCTCATATGCATGTTTTGTCATTGATTCATTCATGTATTATGTATGTACTGTTCTTTTTATTTAGCTCTTGTTTTTCTTGATTTGTGTTGCATATTTTGTATAATTGGACAATAGCCCGTTAATATTAAAAAAAATAATAAATATACTATATTATCACATAATAATTATGTCTTATGGAAATAAAATCATTAACCACGTATAAGATTTATGCACCTACATTTATTAATAAAAAGGCAAGTGCAAATCAGATAAGATAGGTCAAAGTTTAATTAGTTTTATCTAATGTTGGTAAAACATTGATGAAAATCTTTACCGATGGAACTTTGTGGATATGTTCTAGGTATTTGGTGTAAAATCCAAGAAGTCCTGGATTTCCGGGAATACATAAATAATAATATACAATGAAATATTATTGAAAATCTTTACCAATTATCCAAACTGGAAGGTTCGTGGCTTTGTGGATATGTTCCAGATACTTGGTGTAGAATCCAATAAGTCCTGGATTTCCAGGAATAAATAATATAATCTCCTTGTGAGATTTGGAATGAGTCTCCGGGTCTGTCCAGCAAGCGAGATGAGCGATGGCATTGTTCAGCTCGAGAAAGATATCACAGTTCATTATAAATCGATAAAATAATTAATTTATTAATAAAAACTTAATATCTATGCACAATAGTACTTTAATTCACTGAGCTTGAACTAATCAAGGCTTTTTTAATGGTATTTATTAGAAACGGTTCTTCAGTACGAGAACCAGAAGGCGGAACTTTTAAAAATATCATTGCCTGCGAAACGTCAATACATATTGGTCAAAGTAGTGATGCTTAAATTGAAATATTGATTCGAAACAATTGAGCAAAACTTTTCTAACTAGCTAACTAACTAACCATCACGCCGTTTCTCCGCAGGGGTAGGCAGAGAGGACTGACCGCCAAACAACTCGATCTTGGCATACACTTCTTGCTTCATTCACATTCATACATTCTCTTCTATTATTCCGACTTCTGACATGGCCCGACTCAAGTATTTGATTCACTTGATCGTGCCATGTCTTCCTCAGGCGTCCCCGGCTTCTTCTTCCATTCACATTCACGTCATACATTCTTCTTATACTCCTTTCTTCGTTCATTCGTTCCACATGCCCAAACCATCAAAGCGTCCCTTTTTTAGTCTTACTCATTACGCTTATTACGCCTTGCATTCTTTACGAATTTCAATATTTTTCACACGATCATACGTGGTTTCACCACACTTTCGTCTCAGAGATTTCATTTCTACAGCATTCAGCTTACTTTCATCCTTCCTCTGTCAATTCCATGCCTCACTGCCATAAATCACACAAACTTTTCTATGCAAAAAATGGAAAATATCCATGAGATTAATGCCCATTACACACAGTTAATATAATATGTGAGCGTGGCATATCTCTCGATATCGTTCACCATATAATCCCATACGGTCGTCACACGCGGGTACTATCATATATCTGTGACAATTGTATGGCGAGCGTATCCCCCCACATATATATATTATGATATTATCTTATGCTGTATGCAACCAGTTTAAAGGACAAGTTTTTAAATTAGGTAAAGTTTTTTTAAAAGGCGTACGTCAGGTCGTTGTCAAAATAGGAATAACCTGATAATATTTTAATTCCTCCCACTACCATCTTATTAAATGGAAAATGTTACTTGTGCAATGATGGAGAACTTAGCCAGCAGAGAATTAGACCCGCAACACTTGTATGGGATACACCCAATGGTATTGATCAGTTGACCAAATAACCATATTTTTTGTTTTTCTATAATAGATTTTCAAGTTAGATATTCACGATTGTATTCCATAAATTTCAGTTAAAATAATATTTAAAAAAAGGAGAGATTTATTAATCATAATTAATATTGTCGTCATCACCTATTTACCAGAAAATGATTACTGTTTATCACTTGAACATGTTATTTATAATATTTTGAAGATATTAATTTTGTTTTCTAATAAAAAAAGAAAAACATTTGGTGGTTCAATGAAGAAAATTCATCAGGAAATGTTTCGAGTAAAGTAAATATATAATTGTTTCACAACCATCGGTAAACTAATGCCTGCCGAGGTAGTATGTTTTAGGTCGCATTACATTTACGTCGTCATCCAAAAGAGATTGTTCTAAATGTAAGAACGTCGGGAATGGTTATTTCGAAACATCATTCAACATTCTTAAAAGCTTGTATTTCGTCCATCACTAATAATATATTAAAAACTCGTTCTATGGATTTGTTATGTTGCCAATAGTAGAAAAAAAAGAAAAACAGTGTTTCGGTACATTGGGTACTTTCACTTGATTTACGTGGCAGCTGAAGCTTCATTAGTGCAATCAGTTTTGTTTAGGACGACACAATTTTTGTTTTTCAGATTCTCAGTTAGCTACCAACACAATCGCTAGACCATGCATGAGATAATAGAAACATGATCTTACGACTTTATTAATAAATTAAGCAAGAATATGACAAGACTATGCCCACATACATTAAAAACATGTTATAAATCCAAAATTTTACTTCTATAGCTCAATTTTTATTCATATTTTTATTTTTTGTTTATCTTGCAAATATATGCTATTATAACTAACGTGGATTTGTTTATTTTAGTGGCACCGAGTAACATATAAATGATCATAATACAAATAAAAAATGTTTAAATAATTAAAAAATATACCCTCATTATCCTTTGTCAGCTCGATAAACCAATAAAAGGTAATCACTACGTATACTCGAAGAGCATTGACAGAATTTTCTAGAACGACAAAAAAACCTTTGATGAAGAACAACTAACCCCTTTGTGAACAAAGCATAACGATTGACATACTTATCAATGCATGCGGGAAAAACAGGAACTAACGAACAGAGCAACCATTTTTTTAAATCACGGACATTTTTGTATCCATGACTTTGGCAGTAGCGTCGCCACCGACTGCACAGAAAAGCATGGCGTTCTACCATTCCTATCGACGTTTACTTTGTCTGTGGATTGAACTGTCATTTTAACAATTTGGCACATTGGTTGCTTGCAATTTTTTGTCCATGTGCACATGTTTCATTTTGGAATTTAACGAGATAATATTTTGTCTCTAATTACTTTCAGTGGAGAAAAAATTGAAGTTTCTCAAAAATATATCATTAAATTTGAGTAAGTATCACATTTTGTCGAAAGAATCTAAGATATTTACCGTTAAAAACTATTTTTATATTCCACGAATCTACAACAGTTATGTATGACACATTGTTCAATGTCAGCAATAAAATCATTCTTATTCTCTGTAATAGACACAATTAAAATCACTAAGAACGTGTAGAAATAACGGGTAGATAGTAAGATGAAAATATGTTTGGTTTTGGTTTTCAGCATTTGTTATAAAAAATAGGGTTTACTCAGGGTCATATACCAACCGGACTAGTTGATTTGAACCTTTGTGACGATCTGAAAGGAAATGGAAAATTTATTATTTTCGTCACATTTTGTTTGTTGATGGCTTTTAAAAATTCTTGATTATTTCCTTGTATCATCCACTATTGTTTAAGGTTATGATGTAATGGCGAAATGCAAAGCATTTAAGATCGGTATATTAATTAGTTGTCAATTATAATATTAATTCAATTTTAAAGGTTGAGTTGTGCATATTAAATTAGATTACAACAAGGTCTGTTTGTAAAACCATTTTGAAGGTTAGTTAATGTCTCCACATATGTTTAATATTAACATTCCGCGTGGATTACTGGTATTTGCTACCACAATATGTCCTAACATTTGATTTTTCTTTCTCAATTTAGACTGCACAAACATCTTCCAAAATGCCGTCCGACTCCAAGAAACGCGAGCAGCAGAAGAAGAAGGAGGCGCTCAAGGCCAAGGGGGGGAAGAAGGGTGGAAAGGGCGGAGAGGAGAACGTGAAGGAATCTTCCCCTGTCAACGGGACATCCGAGATCACCAATGGCCACCAGAAAGAGATAACCGCAGAGGAGGAGCTGTGTTTGAAGTTAGAAGCTGAAGCCAGAATGAATTCCGAAGCTCGCTCATGCACCGGAAGTTTAGCCGTCCACCCGAGGTCGAGGGATATCAAATTAGACAATTTCTCCGTCACCTTCTACGGCAGCGAACTTCTACAAGACACACTACTAGAACTCAATTGCGGACGGCGTTATGGACTTCTGGGTCTCAACGGAAGTGGAAAGTCATCACTATTGAGCGTGCTGGGCAACCGGGAGGTGCCCATCCCCGAGCACATTGACATTTTTCACCTCACCAGAGAGATGCCGGCCTCTGACAAGACAGCGCTGCAGTGCGTCATGGAGGTGGACGAGGAGAGGGTCAAGCTGGAGAAGCTGGCTGAGTCGCTGGCACACTGTGAGGACGACGCGGCCCAGGAGCAACTCCTGGATGTCTACGAGCGCTTGGACGACATGAGTGCCGACACAGCCGAGGCTCGCGCCGCCCACATCCTCAACGGGCTGGGATTCACCACTGATATGCAGAACAAACCCACCAAGGACTTCTCTGGAGGTTGGCGAATGAGGATTGCATTAGCTCGTGCGCTATATGTTAAACCCCACTTGCTATTGCTCGATGAGCCGACCAACCATCTTGACTTGGATTGCTGTGTGTGGCTGGAAGAGGAACTCAAGAACTACAAGAGAATCTTAGTCCTGATCTCTCACTCGCAAGATTTCCTCAACGGAGTGTGCACCAACATCGTGCACATGACGAAGAAGAGACTCAAATACTACACCGGAAACTATGAGGCTTTCGTCAGGACCAAGATGGAACTTTTGGAGAACCAGACGAAGCAATATAACTGGGAACAGGACCAGATATCGCACATGAAAAACTACATTGCCCGGTTCGGTCACGGATCCGCCAAGCTGGCACGACAGGCACAGTCCAAAGAGAAGACTCTGGCCAAGATGGTGGCACAGGGACTGACGGAGAAGGTGGCCGATGACAAGACTCTGAACTTCTACTTCCCGTCTTGTGGAACCATCCCGCCACCAGTCATCATGGTCCAGAACGTATCATTCCGCTACACCGACACCGGGCCTTGGATCTACAAGAATCTAGAGTTCGGAATCGACTTGGACACCAGGGTGGCTCTGGTCGGACCCAATGGAGCCGGAAAGTCCACCTTGCTGAAGCTGCTCTATGGAGAGCTGTTCCCGTCTTCTGGTATGATCCGTAAAAACTCCCATTTGAGGATAGCGCGTTACCACCAACATTTGCACGAGCTGTTGGACTTGGACCTGTCTCCCCTGGAGTACATGATGAAGGCATTCCCCGACGTGAAGGAGAGGGAGGACATGAGGAAGATCATCGGACGCTACGGCCTGACAGGAAGACAGCAGACTTGCCCGATTCGGCAGTTATCTGACGGTCAACGTTGCCGCGTGGTGTTTGCATGGCTGTCGTGGCAAGTTCCTCACCTCCTACTGCTGGACGAACCTACCAACCATCTTGACATGGAGACCATTGATGCTTTGGCCGATGCTATCAACGACTTTGAAGGTGGCATGGTGCTTGTTAGCCACGACTTCCGATTGATCAATCAGGTCGCCGAAGTGATCTGGGTGTGCGAACACGGCAAGTGCACAAAATGGGAAGGAGGTATCCTCAAGTACAAGGACCACCTGAAGACCAAGATCCTCAAGGATAACGCCGTAGAAGCGGCCAAACTACGCAAGTAAAAAATATAGGTTACAATTTTTTACATCATAAATAAAAACTTGTATCAAAATTGATTGTGTTTTTGTTTAATTTATTTAAAAGTTACAAATTTTCGTTTTTGTTACTTTAGAAAACAAATACTTATTATTAATTATTGTATGTATTATTTGAGCCGATCACTTTCCATATTATTGTATTATTATAATATGACTGGTATGGTGTGGGAATATATCATTATGTATGCTAATTCTGCCACCAAAAATATACATATTTATGTAATAATACTCTGTACACATCTTGTTAGAATTACACAAAATAATATAATCCACAATAATAGTTTTTTTTAAACCACCATAAAATAAGGATAAGTTTTTAGCATAAGCAAAAACATTCTATTCATTTAATTTCTTCTCTTACCCTCAGTCCCCGGATGCACCTTTGCGCACCTTCCTTAAGCTTTCCCCCAAATCAGATGTTTTTTAAAGTAGGTACAAAACTTATAAATCATAAATGGATAACGCCTTTACCAGAAGATTACTTCAAATTCTGTCGCATTTTATATATACTTATATTTTTGACGTACTTTGAAGTTTTTCATCTTTACTATGTATGTAAATAATATAATAAACATTAATCAAGAATTTATGTACTACAATAAATTTCAAAGTATGATTTTATAATGTTGTAATCAGTGTACTGGCAAAATCCATTAAGCCATTGAAACACAATCCTGAGATAATCGCATTTCAATATTTAGCAATTTTGAAATGACTGAATTTGTCCAAAGTGATTTATTTTATGATTTAGAATGAACCCTTAAGTACCGCATCAATACATCACATCAGTTAATAGATTTAACAGCAACCTTTTACAAAAAAATGAGCCTAGCTTAGTGGGCTGTCTATACCTGTAATACATTTACTGTATTATAAAGCACAAAGTGCCGCAGGTGAATTTTCAAATTCCACAGCAATAACGCTGTCGGTTTTTATCACAATAGGACTCCAACGATTGCTATTAAATAAGAATTATCAAAATCTTTTCCGTTACCTATGTGTTTTCAGAAAAAAACCTTTGGAAGCTTACCCTTATAAAAATATTGTCGAGAAACTTTTAGAATTCTTATAAAACAACATCCTTTAAAATGCATCAAACATAGATCTCAACAAAATGACGTCGCTAAAAGTTTTTCTGCATAACCCCAAAATTCTATCATTTTAAGAATGTGTAAAAAAGCTTGTTACTTTGAGCGGCCGATTCAAAACTGTGAAGACAGACTAAAGTTTGATACCTTTAATTTTTTTTTATGGGAAACTTTTTGACATTTTATTTAGGCAAGTGGGCCATACGAGAAGGCTCGCGGGCTGCACAAAATAGGCTTGGGTTGTGCATCACTGGTTTAGAGCTTTAACCTTTTAGTGCCAATGGATTTTTGAAAAAAGTACCTTATTAATTAAGTGTCCCCGGAATCTTAATTATTTTCCTCAAATGTAGATGGATTTTCGTAATTCTTTCTGTTATCTGTAAAGGACATACCAAACTACTCAAATGAAACATATTTTTTAATATAAAGTTATATGTGCGCGCACTAAGACACGTCCGTACAGGTCGATACCTATAATCAAACTGCGCAATAGTCGATATTCCGACGCTCCGCACTTTATACGCATTAATAGAGAGTCGATCTATCGACGGTTCGCACTCTAAGGGTTAAATAACTGTACTGTGACAGCTTAGCAGAATTCAAACAGATGAGTAAAGTGAACAAAAGAAAATACTTAGCCATCATGCTGTTTTTCTCTCCAGGGGTAGGCAGAGAAGATAGACCACCCCACACAATATTTGCTTCATTAACATTCATCCATTGCCTCATACATACTCTTTCTGACTCCTGGCATGAGTGGACTGGAGTATTTGATTCACTTGCCATATCTTTTTCAGGCATCTCTGACCTCTTCTACCATTTATTTTCGCATTGTATAATTCTCCTTGCAATCCTTTCTTTGTTCATTTGCTCTACATGTCAAAAGCATCTAAGCGAAAGTACTCTTATATCAATCTTGCGTTCTTTCAGGATCTCCTAATTCGTAACATGGTCATATATGCTTTTAACACACACACGCCTCAGGGATCTCATTTCTATAGCATTCAGTTTACTTTCATCCTCTGCTAATTCCATGCCTCACTGCCATACATCGAAGTTGGTTTCAACATTCCATTATGGATTGCTAGCCTCACTCCTTTGGTCAACTTTTTATTAGTGACTTCAGGATTCAGTCCTCGATTAATGGAGTTTCCTGCATTATCTCTTCTTTCAATGTCCTAAATTAAAAATATTTCAATTTGTTTCTTATAGCATCTATGTTAGTTTGAATGGCATTTTTCCTGGATGTTCTTTCAGAGGTATAATATCAAATTAATGCAGTGCTTAAAACCCCTCAAGTTCTTTTTGTTCCCGATGGGCAATTGTATTCGGGTAGAACTTTGCAATCATCATAAGGATAGCAGCCAATAATATGGGATTTAAAAATGGAGGATAATATTAACAAGTCTTGAACTTGAAGTATGATATCGGTGTAGATGGCGTAAATTGAACTGGTCTCATTAGCTAAGTTGGTTAAAAAAAATAACTCTTGTGAAACAGCATTAAACATAGCGGTTGAAGAATGGAAGGAAGGAAACAATTTTATCTTAGCAGTATTTTTGGATTTTCAAAGGGCATTTGAAACTATAGATAGAGAAATACTGATAAGAAAGGTTAAAGAAATTGGTTTCTCAGATGTAACTATAAAATTAATAGTAGAATATACGAAAGAACGAAAACAAATAACAAAAGTAAACAATAAATTCTCAAAACCAATGGAGAATAATTTAGGAGTACCGCAGGGATCAGTCCTCGGACCTTTAATGTTCATTATTTATATTAATGACATGGCAAAAATATTTTCAAAGTGCAAAGTTCGATTATTTGCTGATGATACACTCATATACATAATTGGAGATAATTATGAGGAATTAATCAATATTTTGAATAATGAACTAGAAAATGTATCAAGATGGCTAAAAATAAACAAACTAAAATTGAATACAAAAAAGACAAAATATATGATAATTGGACATAAGAAGATATGCAGCGAAAGCAAAATAAAAATTGATGGTGAAATTATTGAAAATGTAAATGATATGAAATACGGTTACGAAATAGGAGTTATATTAAATACAAAACTTAATTTTAATAAACATGCTGAATATATCAAAAAGAAAATTGGGAAGAAGTTTTCTTTTTTGGGAAGAATAGGTCCAAAAATGTCCAGAAAGACGACACTTACAATTTACGACTCTATTATTGCTCCACATTTTAACTACTGCTCAACGATACTTTACTTGTGTAACGACAGAGAACAGAACCAATTACAAATTCTCCAAAATAGAGCAATGAGAATAATATTAAAGTGAAATAGATATTCAAAAGTAGCTAAAATGTTAGAGGAATTAAATTGGCTAACAGTAAAACAAATGCTGACATTGAACGTATTGATTTTTATACATAAAATCAGAAACAATTTGTTACCAATATATTTCTCCAAAAAAATTATTTACAATATGGAGATTCACAGACATAATACAAGAACGTGTAAGGATATTAGGCTACCGAAAAAGAACAAAGCCAATACGCAAAATAGTATATTTTATAAAGGTATGAAATGCTATAATGCTCTGCCGGACCCAATCAAAAGTGAAACAATTAATAAATTTAAAATAGATTGTAAAAAACACATTAAGTTAAACAAGAAATAATCATTAGTTTTTAAATTATTATTATCTATATGTAATATTATAAGAGTTATAATTAGTATTTTTGATAGGTAGAGGTCCTGGGTTCGAGTCCCAGATGCGACTGAAATCTTTTTATTTTCTGGTGTTTTTTCGGTTTCGTGGTTCATTTGGGATGTGCTAATATTATTATCTTCTTCAATGATTAAATATTACAATGAGGTTTACAAACTTCAATAAGTTATAAAAAATTAATTGAATAAAAAGAACTTGAGGGGTTTTAAAATGCCTGATTATTAACCTAGTGAGAGTACGAGATATAGGTACAGGGTGTAACGGGATTCATTCGTGATTTCTGAGGTTATTTGGAGTAAAAAAAAGGCAGATGTACTAGGAGTGTCTGATGGAAAATGATTCCAGGGCAATAAATATCAATCGATTACATGACACTGATTTAAAATATCTTATAGCTTCATACAAAGTTAATATTATGTACCTAATTTATGTGTTATTAATTTTAAATATAATTAATATAAAATAATATGCAGTACATATGTGACATGTTCCATAGTGGTACATACTCAGTATCGCCTTGGTGAAAGACCGCTATTCAGAATCGAAACGTTGCTTGAAATAAAATATTCAATTTGGGAGGCGGATATGGGTACCACCACCCTGGGAAACATTAATTCGATAACCAACACCTCTCCCATAGGTCACCCTAAGTGGTTTGTCTTGGCAGCAAATGCGTCTGCCCACCAGCTGCGTGGTGGGCCGGATTGGGAGAGGCCGGAGACCCCTTGACCTCTCCAGCCATACTATCTTGACCCATCACTTCGCACCACAGTGTGAGGAATGGATTAATACGTCCGTCATTCCTGGACACCCTGACCCTCAGATTTCTACCCACCCATCATACCTTTTTCGCTGTCAGAACTTCCTCTCCCTCCTTTCCTTAAAAATACCCTTTACACAGCATTCCTAAATATGACAAAGGACCCATGGGAAATTGTTTTCCCCAGGACCTGTGACCTGACTTTAAAGAAAGCTTAGCCGTGTTTAGTGACCAGATCTGAATAGCCAGGTATTTCTCAATCGTCTATTTCTATATCACCTTCCCCTCCCATCCTCATCTGGCCTCACAATATATCTCAATATATACCAGAAATTCCAGACAGAAAAAAGTGTGCGAATTTCGCAACGTCAGAGCATTTGGGAGTTTCTATCTATTTCATTCATGGATATTTTGTGCTTTTATTAGTTTTATAAATATTTTTAGATAATATTATATTTTATTTGAGTTATATACGTACCATATGGCATTCATTGTTAAATCCACTTTTATTTTTCAACAGCAATAATGATTACAATTTTTTTAATCGTCATAAAAACTTTATTATGAACATGAAGTCATAAAACGAAATCAATGCATTATTTATGTTCTTTCATTTGTAATATTATCCAATTTATTGGAATAACTTTTTTTTATGGCCATGATCTTGGCCATGTTTAATCAGTTAGATTTTAATAGTACAGATTGTTCTTAAAATTAGTTGCCTTTAAACAGGATATATTGAAGCTTGTAAACCTCATTGTAACATTTAATCATTGAAGGTAATATTAACAAATTTCAATGAAATAGAAAAAAAAGGAAAATAAAAATGTAACAAATTTATGCTCTACCCATAAAAGGACAATATTAAGTTTTGCAGATGATACTGTAATAATATTTCATGAAAATAACTGGAAAGATACTTTCAAAGAAGCTGGTTGTTCTACAAAAATGGTTAAAAACCAGTTCACTTACATTGAATGTTAGTAAAACCAAGTATTTAACTTTTTCAATTGACATTAGAGGACAACCAGGGAATGAATACAATCTAAAATTACATTAATGAATTTTTCAGTGTTCTTGCCCCCTTGTTATGCATTCAGGAAGTATAAAATATCTTGGCATAGAAATAGACGAAAATCTTCGGCGGGACACTCACATAAATGGCATTACAAGGAAACTCACAAAATAACATATTTTTTTTAAAAATCAGAAATATTTTATGTCAAAATGATGTTAAAAAAGTTTACTATGCGCTATGCCACTCCTGCCTTGAATATGGTATACTAGGGTGGGGATCGGCAACTACTAGTCTAGGCGCCCCCGTGGCTGCCGGCTGCGTTTTATAGTCGCTCCTGATTTATCTTGGAAATATTAGGAAGTTATTAATTTTCCCGGTGTAAAAATAGCATAAAATAACCGCAATAATTTAAGTTACATTTATAAAAATTACATAATTTTAGTGCTGTCGTTTCGAGCTTATATCAAGTTTATAACAAAAACATAAATATTTCAAATATTTTGAGTTGAAATCTGCTTCGTTCTTCCGAATTAACGCATCGGCATTGGTCACATCTGGCGGTCGGTCGTCACCACATGTACTAGTGAAGTGCCAACAGTTAATAGAAACGGCGATTCGGGCTACGGTGGTTGTAAAAAATATTGTATACAACCGGGAAGTGGGCTGCTGGGACCCCAACATGGACACCGCCAGCTGGGGCGAGAACGAGCCTTTACCTTCGACATTGAGATAGTGGCCAAGTTCCTCAACAAGCACGACTTTGACCTGATCTGCCGGGTGCATCAGGTGGCAGAGGACGGGTATGAGTTATTTGCCAAGAAGCAACTGGTACTGCGGGGAATTCGATAATGCAGGAGCAATGATGTCAGAGGACGACACGCTTCCGGATCCTGAAGCCGGCTGACAAGCGCATGGCGTACGTGCAGACCAACACCAAGCGTCCCGTCACCAACAAAGACAAAGAAGATTGGAAGAAAGGATCAGTACCTCCGGCCCCCGTCCTCACCCGCCGCCCAACTTCACATAACTCCTATCATTTGTATTAGTGTCTTGCAATATATCGTAAGGAATAAATACAGTTAGCATTTTTTTTTTTTTTTCAATTAGACATGTATGAAAACTTAGACCAAGCCGTATTTAATTTAGATAATCTAACTGCATCTCTTTATATGGTCTATAAATAATGTGTAATGATAGTGACCAAAAAAAAAGTCATAGATTTAATATAGGAATAATGTAAGAATAGGAAGTAAGATTTGTACAGCGCCCTTGAGGTGATTTTTCACAAAAACGGCGCTATAAAAATCATCCGATTATTATTACTAACCATATGAAACAATTGTCTGAAACCCAAAAGGGTATTATTAAGACAATTTTAAAAGCCCCCATAAGAATGCCAACAAAACAAATTTTCAAATCTTTTACAGTACGCTAACATCCAAAATATCTATGCTAAGAATGTTTTAATCAAACATTTCATAAATTCAAAAAAAAACAGAAGAAACTTAATTTTCACTGCACAAGAGCGAACCAAAATGACATTATGAATATTCCTAAATTTAAAACTGCTTTTGGAGAAAGGAATTATAAATACCTCTCCACTAAGCTATATAATTCACTTTCACCGGCCATAAAAAAAAAAAAACAGAAAAGGCAAATGATTTCAAAAATCGTATCAAAACCTGGCTTAAAGAAATCAAAGAAGAGGAGTTATCCAGCATCTTGAAAAGAACTTCGTAGGAGCTTTAAAAAAAAAACAATTTTTAAATAAAACCTAGTCCGCCTCAGCACAGGAACCCCTAGTTAGGAGGACTAAGAAAAACACTACACATTGTCTTATTAGCTTTGTAAAATTTTATTAACTAAATGAAAAAAAATGTGTATCAAAACTAAGTAAATAAAAAAAATAAAAAAAAAACACTCGCAAATGAGACATGAACCCAGACCTTCTGTCTTATCGGAAGACAAAGGATCTGGGTTTGTCTTAGTTGCAACCGTTACCTTTTTAGATTGTTTATTCCTGCTATATATTTCATTGATATTTGTACCATGTATTATCTTTTTTTATATTAACTCCACTCATCCTAGCTCATCTATGAGGTTACTGTGTGGAGGGGTCTTTTTGAAGATTTTTTGAAGTTCCACAGTCGGCCTGTTGAACTCAAAAATGAGTCGTAGAAATGACCCGTTCTCATGTGACAAATGTCAACTGTGCATAGATGTTGGGTGTTTCGCGACTGTGTGTCAGTGTCGAAGGGATCAATAACGCTAGTCCCTCAGAGCATCTTCCAATGAAATACTGGTAGAACAAGGACAGTATTCCCACCTGACGCCTGTGCTCTAAAGATTACAATTCGTTTGTTAAGATAGGGGAATCTTTCAAACGGTTTCTGTAGAGTCAAGGGTTTTTTTCAGGTATCCAAAATAACTAAAAAAAAAGCCCAGAATAAAAGTGGGTGCCAAATTCAACAGTGGGACGCACTTCTTCAACGATAAAATGTAATATTATTATTTTAATGTGATTATCTCACAAGAGTCCCAACTGCTTGGAGACAGTGAGGCTGACCTCCTAAAGTTGGGGTATGTTGTGAGGCTGAAGAAAGTGGAAGGGAAAGAGGAGGGTTGGGAAGTTAGGAATAATTATTGCTTGTTATTAATAATGTCATCAGAGTATGAATAATCTTCAAATTTCGATATTTCTAGTCTAGGTCAGTGATTTCCGCATATTCAATAAAATTTGACTTCTGTTCCATTGAGGGTGTTAGTGATGTATCATTTTTTAAAGGGGGGACTCTACTATTGACAATTATTATTGAGAAAATAATATTGATTTCGAAAAAATGAGGTTAGTTGGGTTGTTCCAAACATTCGTCACAATTTCAAACATTTGTCACACTTCAAACATTTGTCAAGCATAACGGTTGTGCATTTATCCACCCAATTGCCCAACATTTTTTCGTCAAGGTAAGTGCACAAATGTAATAATTGTTTGTCATAGATAAATCAACAGGCAGCATGAACAATGCTAATTTTTATCGTGAAATTTAAAATAAACGAGCGAGTAACTCACTGCGGTTTTTACGCACAAAGTGAAGTCCAAAGTGGTTTTGTATGCTTTCTGCGCGCAGGTCCAGTATTCTGGACCGGGGCAATTGAGTGGTTCTGTTTGTTAACTGATCATAATTTATGCAAAAATGCTGAAAAGCACCAAGAAAAAGTGTTTAACGGGAACCATTCAATTGTCGAAAAATCAAAATGGTGCTGAACGATAATGAACATCAAATGTGATAAATGTTTAAATCAACCCAACTAAGTAATTTTTTTTTAATTTTCATTCTTCTTCTTTTTCTTTATTTTTTAAAAGAAAGACAAACATTCCCTGGTTACGAATAACCTGACAATATTTGAAAATCTCCTACTACCATCGCAGTAAACGGAAGATGTTGCTTGTGTCGTAATGGAGGACTTAGCCAGCCAAGGAATTGAACTCACGATGCCTGGGTGAGACCCAAATGCGATGCCAACTCAGCCACTGACCGGTTTATATATGTATGTTTTAACATTTTTTTAGAGGTATAATTTTTTGTTGTTTTTATGATATTCAGTCACTATGCATTTCTAAATATTAACATATACATATATCTCTAATATTAACTTTAATACCACCACAGGTACTCTTAAAAAATACTAATTTCTTTTACATAGATATTCTCCTTCACTACCTCGGGCTTGGGCAAATAAAATTTAATAGAATCATTAGATTACGACACTTGTGACTGCTATACTGCCAATTTAATTATTGGATAATTATCTCTGAATTTTACAGTTAATTATTCAATGACTTAATTTAGAACGGCCACCAGCATCGTAGTCTTGTCAGCAAAACTGCGAAAGTGTACATAATCCGATGTCTAGTAATTGTATATTTGCACCTAAAAATGCAAGTTAGAGATCATCATTCAGAATCGAAACATTCTTGAAATGGCTTTAGTTATGTTGAGTCTGATCTGAATCAGCTACTTCTCAACATTTTTCTTCCCCTCTTTCACTTCCTTCCAAAGGTTCACTTACTGCTGACAGTTGAAAGTCTAAGGTTAGGTTATTATAAAGTTTCGTCACATTTAATGACCATCAAATCGACAATCAGCACCAATTTTAAATAGTGCCCGTTAAACACCAATTCTTTTAGCTTTTGATCAAATTGTGATCAGCTGACAAACGTAACAACTCATAAATTTTCCATTGCCAGAATGTTTGATATGCTTAGGTAATGTGAAATGATAATTTTTTATTTCTCCCAAAAAGCAGTACCGGAATGGTGTTCCGACATCAGTGTACCTCTGATAATAACGTAATCGCATTATGATTGAAAGCTGAAACGCATTGAGGATCGGCGTTTAACCTTTTAGCCACGGGAAGCGCACCCCCACGCCGCACTATACATGCCCTGTATGTGGGCACCTCCCTCGTGCGCCGCAAAGTTTCTCCGGCATTATGTGTACGAAACATACTTGAAGATGGTAAAACTTATCCATATAAAAAATCTCAAATCTTCACACTTTTCACATCTTGCGGAATATATGTTTAATACGTATCCCGACTAATCACACAAAGCTTTGAAGGGATCTCCTAACTTGGAGCGTAAATTCAAATAATTTTAAAATTGTGTTCGAGAAGAACTTTGTAATCACTAATCATCATAAAGATAGCTGCCAATAATATGGGATTAAAAAATTTGAAATATGATATGATACGGTGAAGATGACATAAATTGAACTGGTCTGATTAGCTAAGTTGGTAAAGCAGTTATCCTGGAAAGACAGAGGTCCTGGGTTCGAGTCCCAGATGCGACTGATATCTTTTTATTTTCTGTTGTTTTTTTCGTTTTCATGTTTCATTTAGATTATGTTAATATTATCTTCTTTAACGATTCAAATAATTTTTTATTCCTCCCGGGTTTACAAGTGATTGCGCAGAGGCATTTCATAAGATTCTCGAGCGGAAAAATACTCGTAAATCAAATTATTGTTTGATTTTTTCGTGGCTGTGAACTATTATAATATACTATACCTAAACATACATTATTTTGAAACAAAATATAAATTCATCGAAGTGTTATCATGATCAAAAAATATTTTTTAACACAATAAAAAAAAAAATAAGTGTTATTTATGGAGTATACATAATAACAGTAAATTCCTTTAATTATTGATGTTTTTTGTTCTAAGACCCTATTCAAGTGTGTCAATATTTCATGTATCCAGTAAAACACGCCAGCAATCAGCATCTGTACCACAGTTGAAGAGCTCTACTCCGGCATGTTGTAGTGTTGTCCTTGAAATATTAATAATGGCCGTCCACATTGTACACTATGAAGACAAGCTTTGACGATTTATCGAATCCCATTGATGTTCTGGATGTTTATTTACATTTGAAAAGTACTTGAAGAATTTAGTGATGTATTTGATAAACAAATTTTAAAACACATGCATTATTATTGTTTAAAGTAATAAATAAGATTGACGATAAAAAGCCCCGCATGTGACTGAAATCATACAAAACTTAATTTTGGATTAGAGGCCAAAATAATCACCTAAGCCGAATGATCTTTTCTTTCTTCATAAAGTATAGTAAATATCTAGTACGGATTAGAAGTAATTTATTTATTTTTGTTTTACATTATGAAATACAGGCCATTAAAGGAATTAATTTTTCGTGATTTTAGAGGCACCTTTAACAATTATTTTGGGGCTAATGGTGATTTAAAAAAAAAAATTTACTATCTACTTTGAAAATATAATGAAGTATGTAATTAAAAAATAATAATTTACAATATTAAAATAAGCATTATGGTGGACTTTAAATTAAATTAAAAACGACCAATTTATGTTGGAGAACACAAATTTGCCATACATAATTTAAAATATCGGCCGAAAAAACCTGTTTTTTTTAAATGTTTTGTTTTTATATTTTTATTTACATACCAAATATATTTTTAAAAAAATACAATAAACCCGAAAAATAATTTTCTAAATTGCCTTAAAAATAATGAAAAATGATTTTTTTTTTCGTGGCATATACTTCATAATTTAAAATACTTCTCATCCGTACTAGATATTTACTAAACCTTTAATTAAAAAAATATATCATTCAGTTTGGATGGGTATTTAAACCTCAAAACCAAAATTAAGTTATGTATGAAACAAGCAGCGCAGCCGTTTCTCTTAACAAATTGGTTACGGTGTGTACATATTTGTGCGTTTCAGAAACCTTGCGTTGCGGCCGGGCGCACATTTTTGTGCATTTCCGTGACCATCAACTTCATATACAAAAAACACGTTTTAAACTTGTAATTTCTTCTGTAATATTTGCTTTGCGGTGTAGCGGATAGGTGTCACTATAATACATAGATCATTATGGACTCTTCACTGGTTCAAAACATTGCTAAAAGTCATCAATATTTTCAAAGAAGAAATTAATTAATGGAAATTAATTTTAAACATAGACGACAGACAGTAGTTTTTTTTCATTATCAAAAATGAAATAAAATACTAAGATCATTGACTTTTAATTTAGTCATTAGCTGATACTTATGACACAATAAACTCAAGTGGGGAAGCCGTAATATCATTTTTTATTCGCAGCTGTTGCGATTTCAGCGCTTGTTAAACTGTGTTGTTATTACATAATATTATACAAAGATTATTTGACATTTTTTACTATTGTGATTTGCGGACTTAATATAAATATATTTTTTAATAATTTGATAATGATTTTTATTTTATTGATACAAGCTCCACAGTTTGAAGTTTGCTGACATACATCCGGTAGCGGGACTGCGCTTTAATCCCGCCCGCCGCAAGTGACACTTTTTTAACAAACATAGCCGTAACTAATGTGTTAACAGTGACAATTCAAATGTCAAAAATGAAAAATGGTTCTGACCGACGATTTGATGTTTATAAAATGTGACAAAAGTTTAAAACAATCCAATCTAATAATAATATATTTAAAATAAAATAAAATACTAAACAAAATGTGAGCAAAGCGCCCTTGAGGTGGTTTTTTATATAAAAAGACGGCACATATGTTTTTATAATTTTATATTAAATCAAATATTTAATTTTGATATTTACACATAGTCAAATGATGCAGCCAATGATGACCAGTCAGAAGGGGTCATTGAGAGGGAAGTTACCTAGACAGATAGGGGTTTGTATGCGGCCACGGGGTTGTTGAGCTCTCCGATACCTTCGATGAGGCTATGCACCTGGTTTCCGGGGCGGAGGAACTGCGGGGGCTTGCGGTGCATGCCCACTCCGCTGGGGGTCCCCGTGAGGATCAAGTCTCCGGGGAGGAGGGTGAAGTATCTGGAAAAATGGTATTATAAACAAAACATTTTGGTATAAATAGTATAGGCACTGCTGCTTTGTAATGATTTTTTTTCATTTCATCGTTCATTCAATACCGAGAATGTGACAATTTGTACCAAAAGTGTTAATTGAATGTTATTCAATTTGAAACCATTTTCTTCAAGTATGTTCATTCACAGAATGACGAATATTTTTGTAAAAATGTATGTTTTTTGGGGATAATCAGTACACCACTTCCCATGACAATACAGCATATCTGTCGTAGTTTTCTCTCTCCTGAAAAATTTATTACATGTCACATTTACGGTAATGCGTGCCGAATGACAATATAATCTGTCAATTTCATTTTAATGCTACAGTATTGTATTGTGTAGCAAACTTGATGAAAAAATGCAATTATGTACTTAGGGTGGGAGAACTGTATTTTCAATGTTTTTGGCATTTCTTAGTTTGAATCTTTGATCGAATCATAGATTCCCAGCGATGCTACGTTCAAATGCCATTAAGGACACTTGTCCTACGTACGGAACACTAATTTGAATCGTAGTAACATGATATTTAATGTATTTAACATTATAGATCACTTCGTAACGTCTTACTAAATCTATTAATTGTTCATCTCCCATTTTAACAACAAAAAGAGCAATAAACACCAAAAGTCAAAGCAAACATAACCTTAAATGTCAAATCAACTTGTTGGAAGGGGTGAAGGCCATCCCCCTCCACCTTTACATGTCCCATGCTGATCTGGAGAGAGCGGATCGGCATTGGGTTGGTAGTGTAGGATTGCATTGCATGTAAAAAGTGTATTCCTAAAGCATCTATTTTCATAGAAAATGTATGGATTGTGAGTTGTCCAGATGTCTTAATGCGTTGCGTAAGTTGCGTACGTTTGGCCCAGTTTGTCTTTTACCTTCACACTTTTATGTCAAACTGGTTATTAGTGTTATAGACCGTTACTTTTATTATAATTTCTCTCTTTGAGGTTATAGTGGTTTCTGTATTTTAATATGGTAAAATACCTTTTGACAGTCTTTTAAATAACTAAATACGTTAAAATAGACTCACGAGCTCAGCTTGTTGATGACATCATCAATTCGGCAGATCAGCTCACTAGAGGAGCCGCTCTGCTTCAGTTCCCCGTTGACGGAGCACTGCACGGCGAGGGCGTGGGGGTCTGGGACCTCATCGGCAGTCACCAGAGCGGGGCCCAGAGGCAGGAAACAGTCCATGGACTAAGAAGAAGTAATCGGTTAGTCAGTTGAGCAGTCCAAAATATCGAGTTGCGGGTTCAAACCTCTGCTAGAGCTATGTTCTTCATCATTACACAAGCAATATTTTTTAAGAAATCGAAATTATCCGTTAAAAAAACAGATAACTGCCTTTTGCTGACCACATCATTAACTAGATTTATGTGATTTTTATAATAAATAAGATACTTTTTCCTATAAAGTAAATCATATTTTTCTTCCGAATCAGTCACTAAAGAATTAAACCAGTAAGAGTATGTTGTGGGGGTGTCTGGTGCATCCAAATGAGGTTACTATTCCTTATTTCGGGTAAAATTGACAAAAAAGATTCTTGAACAAATAATCAATTTTACCAGCCTATCTGAGGCCTAGGAGTTGAAAGCTATTAAGTTATTAAGGAGCTCTGGTCCAGTTTTAATATTTTTGTTTTTATTAATGTCAACCTTTTAATGTAAACACGTTTTTTTTTAAAGTTCATTTTCGTAGTTAAAATAATTCTCAAAGACAGATTATTTAAAAACTAACAAAACGGCCCGTATGCGATCGGTATGTAGCATTGACCACGAGATGTCACACGAGTGTCATACGGTCACATGGGATGAATTTACACAAAAAGAATTTAGGCACGAACAACCACGCGACGTCGTTCCAATGGTACCAATGAAAAAGGGAATTATGATAAGATGATTTTTTATTCATTATAATGATTTATAAATTCTGCGTATAATTAATTATATATAATAAAACTAATATATTCAGAATCGATGTTAGCTGATCTATAGTTTTTAAGACATAATATTTTTCAATGGACTTCCTTATTGGCGAAACTGATTTTTTTTTCAAATCGGTATAGATCATACTTTTTTACCTCTCAAAAAGAGGTTCATTGCAACAGAGTTATAAATCTTTTTTGCTGACAGCCATTGATCTACAATACCAAGATATGCCCTAAGGCGTTTAAAATTACCCCGTGTCTAGTTGAATCCACTAGACACATCACGTGACACACAGGACACCCACGTTATGCGCGTCATAGTATGAGTGCATTGGCGATCATTCAGAGGTGGTTCACATCACTTTGTCGTGGATTTGTTCTTTTAAAAATGCCGAAATGTGTGGTTAATCGATGTCAAAATATGACAATTAACAAATTGAGGAGAAACGGCGTCGGTTTTCATTTGTAAGTATAAAAAATTCTCATTATTTTGTCAAATTTCAATAGACTAACATGCAAATCTGCAGAAACCAACTTGCACGCGTAAAATACGTGGCGGGTGGGGGTGCATCGCTGTTTAGCTGCATGCATGTATGCGTGCGTGTATTGTGCAATACCCTCCGTCCAGCTGGCAATTTAAGATTTTAACAGTCCAGGGTTGTAGTCAATCACATTGAGTTGCTATTCGGTAGTATAAGATTGCATGGAAGCTGCAACAATAATCCTAATGCTTGTCAGTTCAGCAGTATGTACAAAAAAATACTTGGTCAACTCGAGCTTAGGTCCTCATTTACTGGTAACTCTGTTTCTCTAGAAAATATAGCCTTGTTAAATTACACAAGTACTACAGCAGTTCAGAAAATAAATCTGATTAAGATTTTTATGAAATCCGAGATGAAATAGAATTTGTTTATAATAGAATGGTGTTTTTCAACTGCCTGTTAATGGTCACCTGAGAGTGGGCTATATTTCAGGATTTTTAGCAAGGGGTTTGATAAAAAAAAAGTAAATGTGAGGAATGTGTGGGAAGTCTGTGTTTCAGCCACTACCAAGATGTGGTTCCATAAACTAATCTTATGCGAGACACGGGGGGATTGTGTTATCCATCTTTGGATGTATTTGAAACATGCCTGAAATGTGAATCTGTAATAAAAAAACTTCTAAATTGTTAATGGTTTTATAGACAGCCCTGATATCGTCAGTTTAATTACATTTAACATTCCAACTAGAACTACCCGATCTAAAATTTTATTTAATTGTAACAATAATCTCAGAACTGAGTCATTCAAATATTCACTGGTACCTCGACTTCACACAATAGGTAATACATACTCAGATATAGTAGACATTTTCAACTGCTCTGAATACAAGTACAAACAAACGATTATTGCATACATCCTGCATAATTATTAATATATGTGTCTAGAGTATAAGTAACAGTGAATGTGAGGTATGTTTTGATTTTTCGCCTCTGAACTTATTACTTAGAATGGTACATACACTATGTTTTCCTGTATATGTTCGATATATTATATTTGAACCTATTGTGATGTGTTTTGCACCTGTCTTACTAATAACTAACTATATATGTAAAAGCCCATTTATGGCGCATATTATACAATAAATAAATAAATAAATGAAAATGACGGCAAAACAATCCTACCTACATATACTAGTACAAGTGTTATGTGGCAACTAAATGCATTTGTGAGCTGTGCAGGGACACTTGAGGGTTTAGAGTCTTTTACAAAATTAGATTTGTTTAATAAAAAAAAATTGAGTCCTTGACGTGCACTCTGAAGGAGTAACCATAAGTTACTTATACTAGGTGGGAAAGTGGCGGGTAACCTCAATTGTATCCTAGTTATTACATTAATCTCAACTACCAAAAACCAATGTTAATATTATTTTCACAGTTTACTAAGAAACCGAATAATTTATTCACTTTTTATTTAATCCTTACCCCTGAATGCAGCCCTGACCATTTTTTGTGGTAAAATCAGCGGTAAGCGAGGAGTGTGGGAAGTCGTGACGTATCGACGACTGTTGATTGGCTTGTAGATTGTCTCGGTTTCGAGAAATTATTACCAGATCCAACTGGTTAGTAAGTTGATGCTCTGAAAAAATGTTTCCAGTCAAACTGAACTGGCACGCTAACGTCAGTGCCGTTGACGATGGAATTTGATGACGAGTGGTGTTATGAAATTAACCCTAGAAAGACATATATTTTCGTAAATTCGTATGAAACGCCACATCTTGGTATTTATAGATCAATGCTGACAGCAATGAAATAAGCAAATAATAAGTAATGTTTGTTACCTTTCCGATAAGGAACTGCCCCCCGTTGCGCTGCTTCTGCCAGTCGCGGGCGCTGATGTCCTGCGCCACGCAGTATCCCGCTACGTACTCCAGGGCCTTGTCCTTGGGCACGTCGCGGGCCTCCTTGCCGATCACCACGGCCAGCTCCACCTCCCAGTCTACGCTCTGGAAATAAATTAAATGTTGTTTTAATAACACATTCGTAAAAAAATACGAAATGAAACTGGCAACCGTTTTCATCGAATCCTTTCCTAATTAGGATGAAAGGAATATTTTTCACATGTTTTACATATTTAAAACATTAAAAAGGTTAAACTAAAGGAATTTCTCATAGATATAAACATATATTTTCATATTAATTGGTATAAACAAAATGTTCCCAACCTTATTTGTCTCATCGCCCATTTTTGAACGATATTTTTCATCAATACCTACCCTACCCCTCTCCCATTTCTTTACATGACAATGTGATGAAATATAAATACATATACTGTGACTGAGAGATAATAAAATATTTCCGCGGCCGACTCTATACCCCGACATGATCTTTTACATATTATATTATGTAGTACATTATTGTTCACCTGACAACAGGTTCCGAGAAACCTGATCAGGTGTTATAGCACCGTAAAGAAAATGACAAAAAAAAACTAATAATCTATTCTTAAATCAATAGAATAATCAAACAGCTCATTTTGTTGCATTTTCTTTGAACGATGTACCTATGACAAATTTGAACTCATAAGGAAAAAAAATAATGATGATAATGTTGCCCTCGCTCCCCATTTCAATTCTTCATCCCTCTCATTTGCTCTTGAGGCCAACGCCGCTCCCTTGAATCTTTCCAACGCCCCTTGGGGGGTGATATCGCTGAAGTTGGAAATCTCTGGTATAAATCAAACAAGAATGTGATGTTACCAATGATCTTTGTGAACTTTCACAGCCTAAATGATTTAATTTCGTTATTTGTTTTGTCCTCTTTTGACCACGAATAAGCAAAACAGCAGATAATCGAAGAATTACTGCATATTAAAATGTGTAAACAGAAATGATTTAAAAATTAATTTGTAATCACCACTTTAATAATATATACATATCCAATATGTTTCAAAAGCGAAGAATCAAATTAAATTTTACATACAAATACAACCGGTTTACAATTAGACAAATTTGAAATTTTAGAAATTAGAGAAAAGTCTTAATAGTCAATTATGTGATTATAATTAAATATTTTTTAAAATAGCTATCTCTTGAATTTATTTTCATATTAATATTAATAATAAAAATTATTCATTTTTTAATTTCTAATATAAACATGATATTCCATGTTTTATAATAAATTTTTGTAAACATTTTTGATTAATTACTTACCTACTTTAATCAATTTTTGTTTATGTTTATTATTCGTCTATTCTTACATTATTATTTTCTGTGTTTATGATTTGTATATACTTGACATTATTATTTTTTAGTATTCTGTATATTCCTGATGAGCTTCGCTTTCGAAACATGTTGATGATTACAAAATAATTTTTAATTAATTTATTAATAATGACGCCACAAAGTGAATATCAATCTTTTGAATAAATTATAGAAATTTATGTTATTTCTAATTTAGAAACTGTCAATTCATGGTGGAATTCCATATTAAAATCAATTTTTTTGATTAAAAAATATTTGTAACTTTTTTCCACTTATTTATTTTCGACCGGACTGGTTTCACCCTATCACGGACATCGTCAGACTGGCACAATTAAAACTAAATCTATGGTATATATATCATCGTTGTAAGGAGTGAGTTCCCCTGCTTTCTAATATTGTTTTATTTAACAAAATAAAAGTTTTTTTTATCAAAATTTTTTTTTTTTTTAAATTTATGCGTTTATGATTTACCTGTGTGAGGTTCTCCCTCAGTTCGATGGTGTCAGTTGGGCCGATGATGCATGATGGGAATTTGCTGAAGAAGATGGGCTCGGTTGGGATGGGCAGGTTCTGCTCCTTGCAGTGACCACTGAAAAGGTAAAAAATTTTGATCAATTTATATTAACGGACCATTGTCCAATTGCACAAAATACACAACAAGAGATGAGATAAACAATAGGTACAGAAAAAGAACAACACATACATAATAAATTAATGAAGCGATGATAAAGATATATATTTGAGAGAACATTCAAGTCAAAGTCTGATCAAGGTTTTGGTAGAGTCCATGATGTTAGACATATTATTACTAAAAAGTATATTTTCGTCTGATTAAAATCATTTAGATCGGTACCAAAAATTTTAAGATCCTGGTTAACAAGTTTCGACCTTCCGGACAGCGGAGAATGGTACACATAATTAGTAGAATATTTATTGAGGAAAAGTAATTCATTGTTTCTGAGCCTACGGCAAGGAATGTTGAACTGGATGAGTTGCAACAAAGACTAGATTATTAAATTTATTATTATTAATACCTGATCTCCCTCTGTCTCTGTTCATGGAACAATCAATAGATGTGCGATCTTTGTGAATTTCAAAGAAAAGTGATACAGTCGATCGTTGGTGATTCGTGATCGGATCAGAGTGATCTAATCAATCCCGATCGAGTCAGGACTATGAGCTATATCAATTGTCTGTAGTCATCAATAACAAGGTTAATAAAATAGGACGATTTCGCTGGGCAGGACACGTAGCAAGAATGGAAGAAAGCAGATTCCCGAAGAGGCTTCTATTTAATAAACTAGCAGGACGAAGAAGTGTCGGAAGTCCTAAAATTAGGTGGCTGGATAGATAGTATAGAGACACCGTTGTCTTAGGCATAAACTCGGAAGAAACAGCAGGAGACTAGCAGGAGAGTAAGAGTATAGAGTATCCGGGGCAACCGCTTTACCGACTTAGCTAATGAGACCAGGTAGGCAGAGGTCCTGGGTTGAGTCCCAGATGCGACTGAAATCTTTTTATTTTCTGTTGTTTTTTCCGTTTTCATGTTTCATTTAAGTTATGTTAATATTATTTTCTTCAATGATTACATATTACAATGAGGTTTTTAAATCTCAATAAAAATAATTAGTAATTAAAAATAGATTAAAAATTATATTTATGTTATTGCAAATAACACAAATACAGTCAAACTTGGTTATAAAGATCACGGCAGTAGCGAGTTCATGTCTATAATGAGCAATTACTCAATGGTATTTTAGTTCAGGCTCATACAATCTGTTATAACGAAGATGCTTCACTGATATACTGTACAAATAATTTTGTCAACACAATTTATCAATACATTCACATATCATTTGGGTCGGAAAAAAAATTCTCAAGGTAAGTAATAACAGACAAAGGTGGCAGCATAGCGCGGCGGCGAGCGGGGCGGTGGCTAGCAGGAATTTTCTTAAATCCCAGTCCTCTCATCTTCATTATAACCATGTTTGATTGTATGTGAGTTCTATTACTTCTGACAATGACTTGATTCATCTATCATTTTATTTATACCCAATTTTTACATATTCAAAGACCTAAGAGCTGACAGCAGGGCCTAACAGAACAACCGCAGAAAGCTGCTTTAATTTCAATGTTAAATTCAGTTTCTTCTTGTCGTGATAGCATTTTTTTTAAAACAACCCTTTGGTAGACAGCGCAATAAAGTAATTATGCGTTGTAATTGACAGTTAGAAAACCGTTTACGTCAAACAAAAAAGATAATAAAAGGTTATATCTTATATCTCATGCACTTTCGATATGTTGAGTACAAGTCTGGAGTGCGTTATCAATTGAATCAAATACACTCTGAAGAAGAATGTAGTCATAGGTGTATTAGATTAGACATATTTGATTAATGATAGCAATTAAGATAAGAGTTATAATAAAATTTGATAAGCATTATTAATGTTTATCATTGTGGTAAAGTTTTCTTTGGTAAAAATATAGAAAACAGTGATGTTGATTTTTGTGGTAGAAATGTCAACCAATCGAAAAAATCAAAATAACAAATTAATATTGGGATTATTAATTAATTTACCGCAAATTTTATTATATTTTCAACATAATATATATTTGTGGAATGTTCCAAAGTGGTAGATACTCTCAGTATCGCTCTGGTGAAAGATCACCATTCAGAATCGAAACGTTGTTAATGGGTATAGGCGTGTTTAGTAACAAGATCCGAATAGTCAGGTACTTCTTAAGCGTCCCCTCACAACATACTCCAATTTGTGATGCTATAGTCCCATTGGATCTGAGCAGTTAGGAATTGTACACTATTAAAAAAAAGCTGTGTACTGGAGGTTGGATTGAACATTTGCAAACTTCTCAACCGTCTTCTTCCAGTAACCCACTCCCTTTAATCTCACAACATTTTTTAATCCACAGTGTGCCAGCAATGCCGGAGCATCATTCGCTAGCAATACACATGACTTGACTCGATTTTATAGTATTTTGAACATTAAAAAATAGTCCTAGCATACTAAAACATATTTTATTCACTTGGAAAGGAAATAACATATCTTAATATTATTAATCAATTAAATAAAAGTTAATTAAGCGCCTTCCACATGACTGGTTTGCCCGATACTAACTGACGCCACTGCGTTGAAAGGTTCGACTACCGACTTTAGAATAGGACTACCGGATGGGTGAACTTTTCGACGCGGTGGCTATAGTTAATATCGGGCAAACCAGTCGTGTGAAAGGCCCATTAAAATGGTGCCACAAAATAAGTTAGCTGTTATTAAGAATTTAATATTATTCTATCTTGTAGTTTTGTCACATGCAAACATATTTTATATTATCTGCGACAAAGTGTGTCGTCATTGTGAAAATGCCGTCAAAAATTAATTCCGATATTCCATGTCATATTACAATATTTTATTATGTTACACCTCATAAGAGCGTAAAGACAGAGTACCTATATCACCAAGTAAAGATTCAGAGGAAAACATCACATTATTTTTAATTATTCATTGTGAAGGACACTTATCTAGCTTCATGAAACCATACAAATATTTTTGGGTTTCTTTATTTAAGTTCTTTTCATATAAAATGAAGGAGAAAATATCAATTCTCTGAATACAAGTAGCTATTCTGGGGAACTTATAAAACATATATATATATTATTTCGATAAATACACATCATTTTGCAAGACAACAGTGAGTAATTACGAAATTACTGTCAGCTAGCACACGGCATGCAAAACACAATTTTACCTCTGGCACGCGAGAGGTTAAAAGGAGGATTCCATAGCCCCACTGTCTCCAAACAATTGTAACTCTCATGTGGCATAAAAAGAAAGGATATTTACCTGTAGTTGAGTCCAACTCCAATGACCTTATCTCCACCAGTAACCGGGGCCAGCAATTTGACTCCTGACCGCGGGAGTGAGACGGTACTTTTGGCGCCAGCTCTGAAACATGATACAAGGTCAAATAAATTCCACAGTAATTATAATAATCTATTTTTGATAAAAATAAATGATGTAATTTATTTGATAATAGACACATCATAAAAAAAAACTCAAATTCAACAATATTAGATCAAGATAGCTGTATGTAAAGGAGAATCGATTATACACTGGAAACTAGTGGTACAAGCGGGAAACTGGTGAATCTACATAACATAGAGAACACAAAAACCTGTGGAATCGGTTCTACGCTTCGATGCATTTTAAAAGACAATAAACAACTAAAACGGGATTTGTTCCCAGTTGGGCTGTCAAAGCTTTCTTAGATATTATTGTTTAATAATGTGTGTTTCAAATAAATAAATAAATAAAGCTAATAGTAACACAGTAGCGACCGAACATTTTGAATTTGACTACAAAAAATTCTAACTCGAATTACTCGAAAATGGAAGCTCGAAACAAAAATATACATACCAAAAGATTGACTCCACATGTGAGGTAGATTTACCAGTTTCCCGTTTGTATCACTAATTCCGGAGACCGTGTATAATAGATAATAGTAGTATTTTATATTTATTTTTTGGATGAAGGTAGTGGAGAAAGGAAGAGGAAGGTGGGGAAGTACATGGCTATTCAGATCTGGTCACAAAACTTGGCTAAAGCCATTTCAAGCAACGCTTCAATTCAGAATAATGGTCTTTCACCAGTCCAATACTTAAAGTAGGTATCTGCCACTATGGAACTGCCGCAAATATACTACATATTATTTTTTATGAAATGATACAAATTAATTAGATAAAATCTATTCGCGCAAGCTAGGATTCAAACCTGAAACCTCTGGATTCGTAGTTAAGGTGTTCCAAGTGTTGCTTGTGCAACATATCAAAGTGTATTTGATGAGGTTTTAAAAGTATACAAAAGGTTTTTACTTTATGTAAATTTAGTTTCCTTGTTGAAAAAAAGGTGGACTCTACCCCCCTTTGACAAAACCCCAGAATAAAAGATAAATTTTTGTCCTTCAGAATAATAAACTTTCTTTATCCTTCCCTTACGGTGCTATAAAATCCCTCGAGCTTCGGTGCTGTACACTCAGTGTACAGGGTACACATTAGAATTTGTATTGAATTTAATTTGTAGAATTCAAACCAGCAAAATATTGAGTATAAGTGCTGAAAACGCGGAAAAAAAATCGGCCACGCAGAAAACACATGATACATCCATTACAGACAGCCGGCTACGTGAGCGAAACTCAGTACTCCTCTGGTTCACCACCACAACATTCGGTAAGTTATCAACAAACGCAGACAGACAAAACATTTTTTTCTGTTGTATTCAATAAATACTTAATTATTTTATCCCACACAAAAATGTATTGCCGAGGAACACCTAAAATATTAGCTCTGCGCTTAGTATATTTGCAGGGATTAAAAAATATATATTCAAAAAAAGAAAGACAAACATTCCCGGGTTACGAAAAACCTGAAAATATTTGAAAATCTCCTACTATCACACTAAGTGGAAGACATTGCTTGTGTCATGATGGAGGACTTAGCCAGTCGAGGAATTGAACCTACAATGCCTGGGTGGGACTCAGATGCGATGCCAACTCAGACACCGATCAGATATTGAAATAATTAGAGACATGTCAAATCAGTTGACACCATCAGTAAGGACGTGTTAAAAGAAAATGATATATGTACATACAAAGTGGTGTAGATCGAATATTAAGTGTTTGTAATAAAAATACAAAACATTTATTTACCTCGCAAACAAGAAACAGTAAATAGAGATCAAGATAAGAAACCAAAAAAGTTAAAAATGTCTTATCATGAAAGCAAAAATGTTTGCTTTGAGTGAAATACAAGGAAGTTTAAAAAAAAATCTTGTCTATGTTACTTTCTTTTGGAGCGAAGTAATAAAGTGGATAAAAACATCAATACAACCTAAAATTATGAATGTTTAAAGATAGGTACATTGACAGTTTTATTGTAATTTGTACCTCCTTCTTATAAACAATGCATGTATCAGAAAGAGACGTTATAATGGAGCTAACAGTGGCAGGCAGGGTCATAGCGCTGGATTGTATTGAAATGTCTCCCTCGTTCATATAAACAATGCATGTAACAGAAAAGAGATTACAGAGGACCTCTCAGTAGCAGAACTATTTAGTTTTACTGAAACCCTTCAGAAGTATTTTTAAAATTAGAATAATTTATGAAAGCAAGTAAAAACTCAAGGTCAATCTCAAAGTTTGAAAACAACAAAAAAACATTGCATAATAATTTAATACAACTCTTGACATTTATTTACAAATTCACAATTTTTTATCATTCCGCAAATAATAATATTTGACCCGTTTACGTAAGAATTTCAAAATAATCAAAGAATGTATTTTAGGTTCCAAATAATAAACTGGTACTTACTCTTGACATTTTTTCAACAATCCTTTTCGCAGGACTTCCAAAATTGTCCTGGGCAATTCAGGATCGGCCGTATTTAAATTGATAACCTGGTCGTCATTTAAAATGCCGATGTTCTGTCCCTCCAACCCGGGAATTGTAAATTGAACAAGACGCATTTTTGACACAAGAGTCGTGGATAAAAGTCTAATATTGACTGCTGGAGAATTTACAAAAGTGGGGACGAACGCTGCCGGCCTAACGTCACAAGTCAATAATTTATTCTTGCGGCCTGCTCTACTGATATTAAATAATAGGCTCCCCGATTTAAACATTGTGATAATTGTGTCGTTTTCAATCCAATTGGAACCACCGAATTTGTTTTTAAAGCGATTTAATGTGAGATAACCTACGTTATCAAACTCACTAAATGACACTCGTAACACTAAAAGTAGACCTGTCAAATGGTTATTTATTTGAAATGTCTTGTTATGTAAAATTAAATAAAATGGGGTTTGAAATTTGCAATTACATTTTATATATATTTTTTTATATCTATATTACAATAATATTTTACGTGGTGAGGAATTTTTTAATAATTACTCATTTGAATTTGCCGCAAATACAAACTTTTATATTATTATAACTATTGCGTTGACTCTATATCAACAAAGAGTTTACAATTTTTAGGAAATACTAATAATAATTTTAAGTGTAGACAGGAAAATACAGTATTTTTTAATCCTTCGTTTTTTCGTCAGTGCATATTCTTTCCGTCCGTATCATGAATATCATGATGTTTATAGTTGTGTCAATTTGTAATTGAAAAAATTTTACTGCCATCTGTTGTTGAAGAGAGCATTGATAAAACTTACTACAAAGTTCGTAATGAAGACAAGCAGAGCAAAAAACTTTAGGTGTGTGGCCGCTAGATGGATGATATTTGAGAAATTATCGTTGTTTAAAAACTTTTCAGTAAATCCGCTAGATGGAAAGAAGTAGCACACTAGCACGTATTGAAAATTAGCAGGAAAGATTGCGATGATTTATTTATACATATATGTCATACATATTTAATTACTATTGATGTTTTCGAACACACTGGCGGGTGCGTCGACTATTCTTTTTTCACACGCAAAAACATAATATAACAGTTTATATCAAATATAAAATAAATTTCTTACAAATCGGTAAATCTATAATATTGGTGTGAAACACACAATAAAGATATTTTTCTTTCTTTGAAAATTCGATTGAAACGTGCTTGCTAATTTGTTTTTTAGGTTTTTTCAAAAAAATAAATTATTTCCTGCCGAAGGTTGGACAAATAGACTACCCTGAACTAAACAATTAAAAAGTGGTACAATATAAATGTCAACACAATTTTTAAGAAACTAGTCTAATTGGAAATATTTTTTTTGTGTTTCTTCCTCGTAGGTATGTGTTTTATTTTTGAAAGGGTGACGTTTTTCAATGGGCTTCCCGAGAATGTGTTGAACTAGTTTCCGTTTAGCGACTACAAACTAGTAGTGGGCGAAGCGGCTCGGTTTAGTGAGCAAGATCACTAAATCAGCTCTCTGTAAAGACAATCCACATGAAAACTCGACGAAAAAAGTATAACTGGTACACTACAAAGAGCTGATTTAGTGATCCGGCTCACCAAA
>JAHDVE020007743.1:0-10891 GCA_022606495.2 Halesus radiatus
ACACTAATGCTACAAAATATAAGTAAAAAAGTGACGTTCCACATTTCATACTAGGCAAAGTGATGTCACGAAAAGTTCATAAACAAAGTTTTTTTTTGTAACAACAATATGAAACCTTTACTTACATAAATATAAAGATTAAAGGATATTTAATCACTTGCCATCTATAAATCGCCACTAAACAACTCTTCTGCAACTTTGCTCTTATATCTTATGCCTGGACCTGTCTAGGTAACGGGGAGAGGGACGTCGGAGAGTTATTATTTATTAATTCAAAATAATGATAGTATTATTACGCAATACGATAAACATAATTTTTTTACATAGAAAAATATTTATTAAATATTTTGTAAATTTACATAGCCTTAGCATTTATCAAAATCCAATCACAAATATTACTTTTTTTCTGACCGTCCCATTATATGTTTAACAAAATATTTAAAATACGAATACGTTTCTTAAAGTGGAGAAAAGTATGTTTAAAAATTTGTCGTTGCGTTTTTGTAGGAAAAACGTAACCAAAAATTTGTAATCCGCATTACAAAAATATATATATATTTACCACTTTATGTTTGTACCACTTTAAAAATCATATTCGTATTTTAAATATTTTGTAAAACATACAATGGAACGGCCAGAAAAAAGTAATATTTCTGATTGGATTTTGATAAATGCTAAGCCTATGTAAATTTATAAAATATTTAATAAATATTTTTCTATTTAAAAACATTATTTTTATCGTATGGCGTAATAATACTATCATTATTTTGAATTAATAAATAATAATTCTCCGACGTCCCTCTCCCCCTTAAAAGTTGTTTATACACGTCACTTGAAACTTTCATCAATAGATGTCACCGTTCTTCACTTTTTCCAATTATCTATGATATATAAAGCATAATCTACCTAAATGATTGCATACTCAATTTTAACTCGTGTTATTTGGTCCAACTGGTTACGAGTCAATGTATTCAATTCCTTGATAATAAAATACTTTTTTTATAAAAGGTTTTATAACCAGGGGCGCTGTTCCGGTTCTTTTTAAGGAAGATTCCTTAACTTCTTTCTTAGGGTTAAAGCCTTCTTACTTAACTGCGGTTCCAGTTCTCTCGGATGACAGCTGTCAGCTGAATACAGCGAGCGACATTCATCAAAAATTTCAATATTTGCGATGTTTTAACAAGAGAAAACTCACTATTAAATATGTTCCCAATTACCTTATTGTTTACTTTAAACATAATTAGCTAGTAAACATTATATACATGTTGACATTTTCGACAATTCACGTCAAGCGCGGAATTGAAGAGAGTCAGTACGACCGGCCGAGTCCAATGAATTCGATTCCGAATGGATTGGGATAAGAAACGAAAGGCGTCCGTATTCACTAGTTTAATATGAACGATTTTTCATTCCGGAACGGCGGACCTATGCGGGCCGAAAGGAACGAAAACCGAGTTCGAGGATTCGAGTCCATGTGGCTAAACTCGGAATTGGAACCGAGTTCTTAAAATAAGTCGAATGACCCACCTCTTTGATCGGCATAAATTCAAATACCACTTTTAGAACTAGAGACAAAAAAATCATTAATATCTAATGAGGTAGGTAACTTTAAATAAAACGTGATTCTTCGTTAAAATGTTTATTTAATATATTTAAAAATTAAATAAAATGTTCTAAAATGAATTATAATATCATGTAATTGTTTTTAAAAGTTTTGGTTTAACATTTTATGTCACTTGAAGATATATCATCAATGTGTGTTTTCAAATAATATCTTAACAACCTATTTAAGATCTTTTTACTATGTCTCACTGGAATTCCGCAGTTATTCATAAAGTCTTTAAGCCTAAGGAAAAAGATATGGAATCTTCCTTAAAAAGAACAGAAATAGGCCTCCTGGTAACTAAACAACCAAGTAAATGTTAATTTACCTTATAACGAACAGGTCAGCTAGTGAACCTATATAGTTAGGTGACATTCAAACAATCGAAAAATTAAAAACCTTTAACAATGAAAAATGTAACTGAAAATTATAACTGTATACAAGGAAAGAATACGCTAGGAGCCAATGAATTTATTTGATGTGAACATAATTACGGCAGCAGTGACATTTTTCCAATATTTCCGTTTGAGGCCTGTTCGAGTTAAACCTATTTGGGATTTGAAAAAAATCTATTTCGGCTATAAAAATACCATGAAAGCCTTTTTGTTATGGAATTTCACAAAAACCGTATTAAAGTGACGCTGAGCACCTCTGGTATGCAGTTCCAAGTATACACAACGTATTTTATGGAAAATTCACCTAGTCAACAAAAATACCTGTCTCTCTAGCGGCAAATTGCGCACTGGAATTTTAATGTACCACCGGCCTGGAACTTAATTAAGTCACATACCAAGAAATGGAGCTGTTAAATTATTTAACAACATAAATCAGCTTGGAAGTACCGCTGGCTATTAAGGTTCTCGAACCTAAGCTTTTTAAAGATAAGAATATTTTATTTCACAGTAGCGTACATACTAAATACATTTGGGAAATATGGAGTCTCACATAGATCCTGAAAAATACATCGACCTAGCTAACCCACAGTGAAAAAACTGGGCAGATTTCATCACTCCGGAACTTCCCGTTTTGAGATATGCAAATAAATGTTTATATTACAGTAAAAATGAATTCACACTGAGCGTGAGATAATTAAAAAAAAACGTATCATTTTTTCACGTTTCGCTTAATTATAATAAAATCTGGAAAAAAAACAATTAATTATTATAATCTATACAAAAGAATTTCATCATAAATCAATTACCAGCTTATAAAATAGAAATACTGAACAAATTTTTTTAATTTGAATTTTCAAATGAACAAAGCTATAACCTTTTCTTTCGGCTACAAAATATACTCACCCTTCACTCCTATTGAAATCGAACAAAATGTTATTTCACGATAAACCGTGATATATTTCCAGAAAAAACGGAGTTCCTCCACTCTGTGCTTTTTCGGTCGTACATCTGGATTCATCTGTCTTTGAAAGACGAAGTTCTAAGTGTAAAGCCAGATACGAGCCGTTACAATTCATCACATACTAGGAAACAACAAGAGCCATAAACGTAATGGTCTTTAAACCCAGAGAACCTATTTTTCCGAACAGAATAAATCTGCTTTTCGAACAGAAAACGTAGTTTTATGTTATGGATCCATTAAAACTTCTGTCGAACTCTTATGAACAAGAGTGATACGGTGCCAATTTTAGTTCAACCATTATATCTGATGTTATCGTTGAGTGTAGTTGGAATGTTGAAGTAAAAATAACGTAGTAACCGAGATCAGTTAAGTTCGGGTAATTTTAAAGTTGGTAACTGAAAGTTTTCCACCCCTCCTTAAAAAGGTAGTGATAATTGCTTTAACAGTTTTTTATTTTAATGCATTTTCTGGCTGTCTGGGTATTGTGTATACATAGCTGGACTAATGAGGTTCAATAGCAAGCGTTCTGGTCAAAGACCACTATTCGTAAAATGTTGCTTGTGTCGTGATGGAGGACTTATCTAGCCGAGGAATTGAACTCACAATGCCTGGGTGGGAATCCAATATCGAAACGAAGCCAACTCAGCCAATTATCGATCGATAACCTTGTAATAGCAATAGCCATGTTTAGTGACCATATCTGGATACCCAGATACTTTCCAACCCTGTTAATCCCATCTCCTTCCCCTACTCCCTCCCTTTAGTCTCACAACATACCCATTTTCTGCTTCCATAATTCCACTGACAGTTGAGACTCTTGTGCGGTATTCGCATTAAAAAGCTGCTCCGGAGAAGACGCGTTTCTGAGGTTTCGAATTCTTCAAGCCATTTTCCAAATACTAATAACTACTCAGCACTGCCCTTTGACCAAAGGTAGACTGTGTGGAGTTTGTCGAGTCCTGGTATGAATAGTACATTGAATATTTAAAAATCGCCCTTTCACTATCATCTTCCGCTGACTGTGCGGCCAGCCGAATAAATGAGCTTATAAATTGCTTACCACATTCAAGGAAAAAATGGATTTTAATTTATTTTCATTATTCGTTATTCTTAAAGTAGGCACAGCTCTTCTGCCTTTATGGACTGCACGCCAGTACTGATCAGTATCTACCTTATGTTCCTTATAATCAACGAACAAAACGTGATGATACTTTTGTCCACGCTTTGCGGGATTCGTGCCTTTCAACTCAATTGCTGTATATTATTATATATTTAGGGAATAGAAGATTTAGATTTTAACAACTTTTTTTAGGAGGAGACAGACTTTATGGTGCACAGTGCTTTCTCTATTATTATTACTATTTACTTATTTTCAATTTTCAAAATGTATCAATATTTCAACTGCCACAAGCGCCATTTTCTTTTGAAAAGAGGGTGTATTAATATATCACCATGACCCTGTATTATAATGATGTAATGATGTAATGATGTGATGATGTAATGATGTAATGATGTGATGATGTAATGATGTGATGATGTAATGATGTGATGTTGTAATGGTGGAATCATGTAATGATGTAATGATGTAATGATGTAATGTTGTAATGATGTAATGATGTAATGATGTAATGATGTACTGATGTAATGATGTAATGATGTAATGATGTAATGATGTAATGATGTAATGATGTAATGATGTAATGATGTAATGATGTAATGATGTAATGATGTAATGATGCAATGATGTAATGATGTAATGATGTAATGATGCAATGATGTAATGATGTAATGATGTAATGTGTTACCATATTTCGATTACATTAATAATATGCTATTTTTTTAAATCGATTATGGCAATTATGAATTTTCTTAGTGTGTAATCTACAATGTTTTTCCTCGTGGACGGTTTAAATAGATTGAGGTACAAAATGTATTAATCGACCAATTTGAAACTTATATGAAAATACAATCAAAACAATCTGTAACTCCTAATATGGTAACACGCAGAAAAAAATCGTTTTACTGTTGAAAGATGAGTAGTGATGAAATGGTTTTTATCGTTTTGAAGTTTTGAAACACATGCTTTTGTATTAAACCTAGACAACCTTTTTACTATTGCATTAAATGGTGCGTTTTTTTAATATTTTGGAATCCTTAACAGCTTGGCTGCATTGATTCATATTATTGTATCTGATGTATACGTATATTTCAATATTCACACATTTCATACGCATCTAATTTTAATTCCTTTTCTTTCAGAAACCATATGCCTTCAAGTATTGGAGGTAGTGGTCCCCGGATACAGGGTGCGCGGAGAGTCCGCCCCACTGGAGTGCCAGTACGAGCTGCAGGGGGACACCCTGTACTCGGTCAAATGGTACAAAGACAACGAGGAGTTCTACAGATTCATGCCTAAGTTCTCTCCCCCTCAGCACAGTTACAGGATAGAGGGTATCAAAGTTGATGTAAGTGCGCTATCTATTATGTAAATAATTAGCTTATTTATAGCGCTATTTTTGATAAATTTTAACTGAAAAGTACAAAATTATAAACATTTAAAATTCGTAAAAACTATAAAATTATTAAAAAAGAATTCTAACTAATTACATAAAATTTAAATTTCTTACGTATAAGTTTGGGTTACTATTTTAGTTCACCTAATTAACTTAACCCAACTTATAAAGAGCGAGAATTTGTAAGTACCCAACATCATAGAAAAAATTGTTTTATTAATTATATAATCTTTGCTTTAATTAGTTTTGCCAGTATTTCATTTTATTTGTTTAACAAACGAGTAGATAAAAAATATATTCCTGCCGACGAAACAAATGTTTAATAAAAAAGCTGTTTTTCGTGACAGGTAGAAAGAGTAAGTTTTCAAAGTAAACGCAGGAAGCACGTAAGAAAGAAGAATATGAAAAGGTAAATCGGTGTACTTTGTAGCTACACAAAATGTGTGCATCTCAACAACTGCCTGTGTCAGTCTCTGTCAGAATTTCCTGACATGAGAGCAAAGTGAAAATCTATGCATAGGAATACTAACTTATGGAACCTTTGGTGTTTCTCAACACGATTTAAGTGGATCGCCTTCTTTGGTTTAGATGTAAGCCAACAAAACAAAACCAAAATTCTTTCTCTTTTATAAAATATGAAGTATGTCAACTAAACAAAATGTAACGTCAATTACATGTTACAAAATATTTTTATTTGTTATAAGCTACTCGTATCTAAAAGCAAAAGATTCTAGTGGAAGAGTAATGCGAATAATAAATGTATAAATAAAGACAAATTCCTTACGATTTGTGAAAACTTCGTATGTTAAGAAGGACAAATAATATTGCATCTCCTTGAAGCCAAGTCAAGTGTTTTCATGAATTTTATGCATTATAGAATTGAGCCCAACTTGTTAGAAAATGTAAAACTAATTTTCACTGTTGTGCCAAAATTTCACTTTGAATTTAAATTGCCTGTGCTGTTTTTGTAATGAATTTAAAATCCAGTTATTTTTAAAAGAAGTGTATTATTTGTTATCAAGAATTTCATGCTTTGTTCTGGAATAGTAAAAGCCAAAATGAATCCAACTGGCTGTCAAAAACAAAGTCATGAAAGTCGCTGATCAGAACGAGGATGTGGGTGGATACTGTTGGCATTTGGGAGGGCTGGATTTTAGCATGTGGTATTTCCTGTTTTATTCAGATCATAATCTGAACTCCTAAATCCCTATAAAATTTGATTTACCTACGTGGGCTTCATATATTCTCTCGAATAATAAAACCAATTGAATAATGAAAACCATGTTATTTAAAACAGATTTAAGATTTTTTATTTGATAGGCGAATATATTTATTAATCTTTTTTTACTATGCGCACAACTCAAGCCTCTTACCAAGTCGTATTAAAACATTTTTAATTTATAATTATAACAATTTGGGAGGCGGGTATGAGTACAGCCGACCCGGAAACTATTCATTGAATAACCAACACCTCTCCCATCAAGTCGCTTCAAGTGATTCACTACATTTCGTGACTTAGCAGGAATATCCCGGTTTAGGTTTGAGACCACACCTACTGCATAGTGGGCCAGATGAGGGAAACCCCTTGACCTATTCTCCAGTCGAACTCTCTCGACCCATCGCCTTGCACCGCAATGGGAGGAATGGATTAATACAACCATCACTCCTAAATACACAGACCCCCCAGATTCCTACTCACCCCTCATACCATTTTCCTACCCAGAACTTCCTTTCCAACCTTCCCTTAAAAAAAATCCTACGCATAGCATCTACAAAGATGACAGTGAAATTATTTTCTTCATGGCCCAAGAAAGCGCGAATTTTTTCGCCTTAGATCGCCGAGCACGTTCACAAGATTGCTGAGGCCTTAGACATTTTTGCTGAATGAGCACTTAAATCCTGCATGAAAATTGAGGAATGAAAAAACTATCTGCGCGATGACTACCGCGATTACTGACAAAAAACGCAATCGAATGCCAAAGTCGAGCAGTAAAAATGGTAGACTTCAACAGGTTAATCGTAACCAAAGAAGGCGAGAGTGGTTGCATTGGTAAATAATATCATTTCTACTGTTTCCTAGGGCTGGAACTTATTTCTAAGATACCACAATGTTCGACTATTTTAAAGTGAACTAGAAAAGTACGTTAGCAGAAAAACAGCCATGTTTGCATCGCATGATGTTCTCTTCCTCCACGATAATACGCAGGTAGACAAGTCGACTATTGCAATTGGTAAAAAGAGTGTTTCATTTTATTCTTTCAGTGCAACTTTTTCTACAACAATTTATTTATTCTATGCAACTTTTTCTTCTCCCAAAACTTTTGATTTCTTTCTTCTTCTTCTTCCGACCCTTGGAAACTTCTTTCCAAGGGTCGGAACCTAACAAACAGTTATCTGGGGCAACATCTGACCGATTGGATTTGTATTACAAATTTGTATTACTCTTAACGGTCTCGACACGCTTTCATAAAGAAATCAGAAAAATTAATTGTCTTTTCAAAACAAAAATTTCTTCTAGGAACTTCTTTGCAAGGGTCGGAAAATGACTAAGAGTTTTCTGGGGCAACATCTGACCGATTGGAGATGTATTCCAAATTTTTATAACTCTTATTGGTCTCGACCAGATTTCAAAAAGAAATCAGAAAAATTATTACTCTTTGCAAAACCAAAGTTTCTTCTGGAAACTTTTTTCCAAGGTCGGAACATGACAAACAGTTTTCTGGGGCAACATCTGACCGATTGGAGTTGTATTCCAAATTTGTATTACTCTTTTAGGTCTCGACCAGATTTCATAAAAAAAAATTAGAAAAATTATTTATCTCTGCAAAACAAAAGTTTCATCTGGGAACTTCTTTGCAAGGGTCGGAGGGAAATTTTTTTTTTGGAGGGAAATTTTTTTCGACGAATCTAGAGACACTGAATGCCGTTTGCGACTATTTTGGAGAGCAATATGGTAGCTTTTTAACTGGTGATGTAGCCCCCAAAGGAAACGCGGATGAAAGAAAAGAAAACGGTAAATATGTTTAATCTGATTTTTTATCAAACTTTTCAAACCGCCCTCGTAACCAACCAAACACCAGTCACCCCGAAAAGTGGTATTAATTATATTATTGTAGGTACGAGTTTAAAACGAGCATAGTTTTATCAGAACAAAACAAACATTAATTTGACATCAAAAGCCGCGCACGCATCTGAACGGAACTCTTTTAATGTAGAAACACTGAGCAAAGCTTTTGATTCCAAAAAGCTCTCTCATTGACTCTCATGAAATTAAAATGAATAGGAACTGTACAGTGTAAGGGGTATTATTTGCTAGCTAGCTGTGCGTCTGCCGTCTGTTTGAATGAAGGTGTATTTGCTTGCAGCATCACATGTCGGACGACAAGAGAGTCATGATCAAAGGAGTTACTCTCAAATCTTCGGGGCTTTACAAGTGCGAGGTTTCTGCCGAGGCCCCAGGGTTCTCATCTGCGAGCGGAGAAGGCAGAATGGAGGTTGTTTGTAAGTAACCTTATTAAACTTGTTATTTTATTTCTAAACTCGAATAAAATAAATCATTATCTACTTGTCTTGTCTACTATTGCACTTGTGTACTACCTGACGAAATGTATTAATATAATATTTCTGTTTTCGATAATGACAATTTATTGTAGAATTCCATTGTAATGATTTATTAAAACTGTTTTCCACTTTTTTATTTATTTACCTGACCGGTTTCAGCCTATCACGGCCATCTTCAAACTTGTATAGTTTTTCCATAAACTACGGTATATACGAGTATTTAATTTATGGGGTATCGGAGGTTGTAAAATATGATTTTATATAATCTCTGAAACTACAACAAATGGTAGCTGACACTACATTCCTGTATAAAATCTTAAATAATGAAATAGACTCCCCTGAACTCCTATCTCAAATTAATCATAACATACCATCGAAACGTACCCGCCACACCAAACTATTTTACGCATTAAACCACAAAACAACCGCCGCACCGAATTCACCAATTCCCCGAGTTCTCCAAAGATTTAGTAATCTTTGTCCCAACCTAAATCTCGACATTTTGTTTGACTCCCTACCATCATTTAAGAAAAATATGTCTCGTAACATCAATGCGCAATCACAACTCTCCAGTACATAGCACTATTCAGACACATAGGTACACATTCACATTCACACACACACACACACACACACACACACACACACACACTTTCGAGCTTCATCCCTGCCATCCCCGAAATCCCAATATAAAAATCCCAATTACTAAATAATCAAAAGTTATTACATTCGTTTACTATTAATCGAGAATTTAATTCGACGATTTAACTATAAATTATTTTTAAGTTAAAAATGTTAATTTAAAGGTGATGTCTATGAGTCCTTGTCTGATTAGCTATGCTACATGGAGGACTAATAATTTAGTTTTAAGGTTTGGTAAATATTTCTTTGACAAACTCTTGTTTTCGACGTTCGAAATGTATCTTTAAGTAGTAGTACAAGGTACTATTACACAAAAACTTTAAAATCGTGAAGAAAAGTCAAGACACGCTTCACAATGTGTACAGCCTGTTCTGTAGACAGTATTTCACCGAGCTTTGGGTTTCGATGTATCTCTTCATCCACTTGTATCGCATCATCTAATTCTCTATCTTTCCTTCATCATCTATACGCTTTTCAAGACAGTCAAATAACTTAACGACGGACTTCACTACCAACACTTTATAAGACAACGCGTTACATTCCTTCACAGACAAAATAAACCAACCTACATTCACTTAAATCTGATTGAGTCTATTGCGATGTAAGATAACCTGTTATTACCAGAGATAGGTACAATATTTGTGAGTTTCAGATCTGCCCAAGGACGGTCCCTTTATCACGGGGACTGATAAGGAATACCAAGTGGGGGAGACCCTATATTTGAATTGCACATCGGGAAAATCATTCCCAGCTTCCGTGCTCCATTGGTACGTTAACGACGAAAAGGTTTGTGCCGTTTTTTTTTTAAATTTATATTCTCGAATAGTATTGTGATATTTCCTATTTTATTAATAAAAGGTTCGAATGTTGGGTTTCAACAATGTCCACTACCTACATATTGGCAAAACTGGGTTATTGTCGCAGATGGGGCCCACTTTATCGGCAGATATTCATCGAAACCTTTGGTTATATATGCTTAACCATACGTTGCGGTTAAACCGGGATTGACCGGTTTTAAGGTACGCGTACGTCCTTAGACCCCGGCCGGTTTGTCATTTTGTCCCGGTCGGTAATTTTGTACGCATCCATCGTTTCATCAATCGATATTCTGATTTTTGAACTGTGAAATTACATGAATTAATATATTTTAAAAAAAACATGGCATCACAAATAATGATTAGGAAAAAATATTTCTAGGAAGTGACCGAAAATAAAA